>JAPSGF010000022.1:6396089-6509275 GCA_035772895.1 Perdix hodgsoniae
GGGAAGGGAAGGGAAGGGAAGGGAAGGGAAGGGAAGGGAAGGGAAGGGAAGGGAAGGGAAGGGAAGGGAAGGGAAGGGAAGGGAAGGGAAGGGAAGGGAAGGGAAAAAAGATCTTTCCCTTCAGATCTGGACGCGTGGGTTCGGTGCCCGCCGGACAGCCCGCAGCTCGGTACCGCACGCAGCAGCCGAGGGCCGCGCTCCCTCTCGCGGCGCGCGCCGGGAGTGCCTCGAAGCGGAGCGCGGAACGAGCAGCACCTCGCTGCCGAGCCCCGGGACAGAGCACCGGGGATGCAGCGCTGCGCTGCTTGCGGGGATGTTTTGCTTCACGGGGATGTGTCCTTTCCTCGCACTGAAAAGCGCTGTGCGTGCTTGTAAGCCTGTAACTTCGAGGAAAGTTCACAAGGGACAAAATGTTCTTTTCCCAGGTTCCCAGGTTTGCAGAAACACACGAAGCTCAGACGCCCCAGGTGCAGCCATCCTGCTGGGACTGCCGTGCTGTGTTTCACACAGTTCTGCGCTGCACTCCCACGTTCAGGTTTTGCCCCTGGCATGTCAGACAGCCGCCCCCCAACCCTCACTTGTGCCAGTCCCCCACCTGCAGCAGGCCTTCCTGCTCAGCCACACGCTCAGCAGCAGGAGACGAGGAGGGACTGCAATGTTTGAATGGAATCACTTTGGTTTCCTACGTGGGATAATTGCCTTCCTTTGAAATCCATTCATATCCATTTCTGTTACAGTGTTCCCAAAGTAGTGAGAAGTTGACACACAAGATGGAATCCCAACACCACGTAAATGCAAGTAAATAAATGAGTTCCTCTTCTGTCCGTTTGGTTCTCATTCATTCTGTTCTCATGTGAGAACTGGAAAAAGCCTGAAACACGAGTTGTTATACATGTGGTTTTTGAGTGCTGTAATTGAGCTGGGCAGTTCCCTGTGATTAATTATCCGTGAGTCAAAGACACCAAGCTATCAACAAAGTCTTGTTCTGCTTTATTAATTCTGTCCAAACAAGCACATCCCACGTAAATCTTTTCATGTACAAAAGCTTCTTTAGTTTTCAAGCTATAGAGAGGGGAAAATTACCAAGCAATGATACCCGTCAATTTTCCTTTGAATGCTTTAATTTAGGGAGGTGTCCTCGAACCGCTCTGATGTTGGCCAACCTATGTCCTAAAGTCATATTTCAACTGATTACTCCGTTAATTAATCTGTCATGTTCTGTTACAAACTCCACAACCTGATGCTTCTCATGTTCCCCGTTCCAGTCTCCAGGGTCTGAGGCTGAAAGATGAACCGTGGATTGGAGCTTCAGCCTTTCTGCACGTTCCCAAAAGGGGGAGATAATTTCAGTCCAGTAAATGTAATTCATGCCAAGCATGCTTGTAGCTTGAGGTTTCATCAATTATCTAGGATCTGATACAAAGACAATTGAATTATCCCGAGGCCTTTGACAGATTTTGGATTCATTTGTTGGAAAAGGAGCTGCCACTTGAAAATTAATTGCAAAATAAAAGGTCTTCCTCATCAAGTGTGATGGGGGATGCCTACAGTTTACCCACCCAACAGCACGGTGCCAGCTGGCCGCATCCCTGACAGCCTCGCCTTCCCGAGGGCAAAACTGCCACCTCACAGCTGGCAGCGCAGCCTCCTGGGACCACATGTCCAGCATGGAAGGGTCCGGGCTGACTGAAATGAAACATCCAAACAAAGCTGTTTGTTGGAAAGCTTGCCCGCTTCCACCACCGCTCAGCTGCGTTAGTGATGACCCCCGGGCCTGGCAGAAGATGCGTCAAGAAGAGGACCAGGCTTCCACAGGACATTCACCAGCAGCTCAGCCAGCGCGTGATTCTGCAACACCGCACGTCCTGCCTCAACCCCAGCAAACACGGTGAAAACCTCCTCGCGACCCGCAGGCCTGGAGCCCCTCAGCACTGCGGTGCAGGCAGGGCCGGCAGCTGTGTGCTGTGCTGGGGGTGTTGGACTTCAGGCTGGGGCGCAGCTCCGGGTTCCAATGCTGACAGACGTTCGTTTCACCTCCCCTCTGCGATTCACCCCCGTCTTTCTGACTGCCCACCTCCTGGATATTTGACTTTATTACCCAGCTCCCCGGTTACGCACCGATTAAATAATTCGGCTCATTATGCAAATCACCTTTCCTCGAGCCGGCCTCTGGGCACGCAGAGCCGTATCAAAGAGCGCCAGTTAGCAGAAATAACACTCAAAGAGAACAAGCTGCACGGCGCTGCCGAGCCGCGCCTCCTGCCTGAGAGCCGGCAGCGCCACGCAGCTCCCCGCACAGCTCTTATGCAATTAATGAGTGTTAATTAGCGAGAGCCGGGCTGGCGGCGCCGCAGGACCCCACGTGACCCACAGCGCAGCACAGCGCCCCCTCGCGGGATGGGCGTCCCGGCGGCCGTAAGAACCGCCAGTGCGGCGGAGCGCAGACGGAGCCTTCGGCTCACATGGCGGGCTACTCGGATTCCTGTGAAGGATGCGGGCTCCTCCGCCCCGTTCCCCGCGGCCAAAGCGGACGTTCTGAGGCGGCACCTCGGGGACCCGGCCTTCCCGAGACGCCCCGCTGCCCTCCCCGCCCGGCAGGGCCGCGCTCCGCCCTCTCCCAAGATGGCGCCGTGCCCTCTCCCAACATGGCCGCCCCGCGCCGTGCCCTCTCCCAACATGGCCGCCCCTCGCCGCGGATTGGCGGGCCGCCCGAGGGCGGGGGCAGCGGCGGCATCCCGACAGGCTCCGCGCGCCGCCGGCCGGAAGAGGGAGCGGGGCGGTTGTTGACAACATGGCGGCCGCTGGCTCCTCCGCGGGAGGAAGAGGCGGAGGGAGAGGCGGTGGCGGCGGGCGGGGGAAGGCGCCTCATTCATAGGAACCCGGCTCGCTGCCCGCGTCCCCCCGCCCCTTCCTCCCCCCTCCCGGCGGCCGCCTCGCCCCCTCCCCGGCACCATGTCCTTCTTCAGGCGGAAAGGTACGGGAGGGCCGTGGGGGGGCGGGGAGGCCGGCCGGCACCGAGCGCCGCTCTCCTGGCTGCGGCCCGGACACCGCGCGGAGCTGAGGGAGCGGCCGGGGTTGGCTGGGGCCGCGCGGGGCTCCCCGAGGTGCGGCTCCGCCATTCCCGTTGCTGCCGGGCGGAGCGCCGTTGGCGCCTCGCTGCTCCGTGCGGCGCTGTGAGGGACGCGGCGCTGCGGCTGGGGCCGAAACTCCGGCGGAAAGAGGAACCGAGCTGCGCTGAGGGCCTCGTTACAGCGACGGGAATCGGCGCCGGCGGTTCCGTGAGCCGTTTTGCGGTTCACGCGGCGCAGGTCGAGGTTTGAGCGGCGCTCCAGAAATGCGGGGCTGCGATAGCGCGCTTCGGGTCATTTTAACAGTTCTGGAGGTCCTGTGGGTGCCGTCGTCCTTTCGGGGCCGTCTGCGGGCTGAAGTGGAGCCGCAGATCTAAAGGTCTGCGTTGTCTGTAAGCAAACTGCTCCAAGCTGCTGCGCCCCCCGTGCGGGGGGGGCTGAAGGTCCCCCCTGTGCTGAACCACCAAACAACCTCGGCTTCCGTGAGAACTTTCTCACCAAAGAAGCGCTGCAGTGCACAGCGGTGTCTGCGCCGTGCTTTGGTGGAAGAATCTCTGGCTCCAGAAGCACAGCGGGAGCTGAATGCCCCAGGGAGGCACTGTTAAAGGCAGGAGATGAGTGAGCTTCCACCCGGATTGCATGTGGATTAATATTGTTTTGTTTATCTGCATTAAAGATACTTTAGGTAAGATTTCAAACTGCAGCTGGGAGAGCAGCAACAAATAAATGCTTATGATAAAACTGCAGGCCAAAAGCAGACAAAAGCACTGCTGTCTTTGTGTTGGACTCCTGTTCTTTAAGAGGACACAGTGTGGGGGATAAATGAAAACAAGTGGGTTTTTTTTCTGAATGAAACGATAGCAGCGTGTGCACGGAGAGGTTGGCAGTGTGACCCAGGAGTTTGTATTAGCAGCAGTATTAGAGGAGCCGAGTGGCTGGTGGGAAGGAGCGAGCACAGCTGAGTGGAAGGTGGGCACGTGGAGGGCTCCTGCTGAAATGTGGGAATCATTGTCAGAAGTTAAGGTTCGGTTTGATGAATGAACTCTTTGTGTCCTTAAATAGAGAGGAAGTTTGTAATGCTGTGTGCGGGTTGCCTTGTCTGTGTTGTGGCTCAGTGTTATTTCACACGTGTGGATTTCTTAAGTGATGTCTCTCCCTCACACCAGCACACACCGGGTTATGTAAAAGCTGGTTGTTGTCGTTGTTGCTCGTGTCCAGGTTGGATCTGGCTGCAGGAGATCAGTTTAAAGGAATCCATCTCTCGTGGCTGCAGCTGAAACCTTTCTGTGTCTGGGAACGTGGAAACAACCAACTTAAACCTCCCTGAGGGCTCCATCCAGCCCTGCACTGCCCGCTCCCCTTGCAGGCCAGGGGTGGCGGTGCTGCTGTGCAGCCCGTTATGTAACCAGAGCTGATGGTTCCCTTTAAAATACTTAAAACACTTCGGTCAGAGTTGGAAGCATTGTTTTAAAAAATCTGCTCATGTTTTGTAATGTAAATCTTTCACTGGAGTCAGTTACTATTCGTGGATCTGTCTGGGAGGTGTCCAGAATCAGTGCTCAGGGATGAGCTGTGTGTAACTCAGGCTGGCCCTGGCTCTGCACACACCACTGCTCTCCTTTTGTTTCCAGATGTGATTTGTGGCTCAGAGAGCACCTGCTGGTGCCGTGCTCTTAAAACACATCTGTCCAATCCTTTTCCATCAGTGCTGTTTGAACCTAGCCTTGCTTTAATCATTTGGGCAGCATCTTTATCGACCATCATTCCAACATCACGTGTCTTGTTAGACTTGATTTATGAATGAGAAGAGTTCGCTTTGGAAATTAAAGCAGCACAACAGCTTTGGAAATCCATCAGTTCTGAGATGTTTAGATTAAGATCGTTCTGAACAAGGTGATGGTTTGCATCTTCTTTTGATACTTGCTGAAGTTAGAAACATCACGTTCATTCTCCGGTGAATGCCTTTTATTACTCAAAATAGCAGTAACATTTCCTTTTATGTTTTACAGTGAAAGGCAAAGAACAAGAAAAGACCACAGATGTGAAAGCAATTAAAAGTAAGATCAATATTTATTTCATCTATAGCATCAGATCTGTACTGTCATCTGCCACTTTTGTTTTACTGATGGGATGACTTCCTTACAACTGAGCAAAATGTGACCTAAGCCTTAAACGCAGAACGGACCCCCCTTGGTTCTGTTCTTCAGTGCTGATAGCTCTGCTCTTTCCTATCCAATCTGCTGAACCTGTACACATGAGATTATGTCAGATGTGAGCTTCAATGCAGAGTAATCACAAAACTCAGTCACCTCGCAAGGAGCGGCTGCTCCTTGTCTACACTGAACTCCTTGTGAAGTTCCTTGCTTATTTGTTGTGTCCTTTGCAGTTTTGATGCTCAGGTTTAGAACAACCTCATCTAAAGTGTTTGTAATGGATCTCTTAGTCCTGCTGTGCTGCTGCTTCAAGTTATCTGTTGCAGTGCTGTGTGTGAAATCATCAGCTCCTGTCATCTCACGTCACCAAATGGGGAATAAAAATAAAGTGATGCAGCATGAAAGTCAAGAACACCAACTTCCCTGACACCTTGATGAGGTGCATCACGATGAAGTAGTGCTGAGATAATGTGTCATCTGACTGGCTTTATTTTTAACAGGAGAGGTGTGAGATGTCCTTGCCTGACATGCTAATGAAATGCAGCTTCCCATGAGCGTTTGAAACTGGCATCACTGTGCTGTGTTGCTTTTTTCCAGCTCTGTCACTGGGCAATAATTAGTTGATGCTTTTAATGTGTTTGAGTTTTGTATGAGGAAATTCTTTGCACTCTTTTGGCTCAAGTAGGCAGCCATGTTGTAAAAGAACCGAGGGACTTTATACTCTTGCAGCCCCTCTGGTTTATTCTGGGAGTGCTTCATGTTGGGTAATGCATAGAAATGGTGCCAGGGTCCTTTTCTTTTAATCACTGCTATCTTAATTCCAGCTCCAGTACCTGTACATTCCCCTCAAAGAAGCACTAGAAATCATGCCTTGCTGGAGGCTGCAGGACCAAGCCATGTGGCAATTAATGCCATCTCTGCCAACATGGACTCTTTTTCTAGCAGTCGGACAGCTGCCCTTAAGAAGCAGCCAAGTCACATGGAAGCTGCTCATTTTGGAGACTTAGGTAAGGCTTCATCTGTTCTGCAGGATTGTCAGCAATTTCTTTTCTTTTTCCTTTATGCACATTATTGGTGTGCTCTTTATTTGTTGGTTTTCAGTCAAGTAGATTAGGTAACTAAAATATTTCTCTGCCATTTCAGTGGCATCTATGTTAGCTTAGAAGGATTCTGAGCAGGCAGTAAGTTCACTGACTGGTTTCTCTTAGAAGAGATGCCTTTGCCTTGTGGACCATCAGTTAGAGTCATCTCTTTGCTGCCTCTGTTTTTATATTGAATACAAACGTCTCTAGCACAGTGTGGAATCATTCCCTTGCTGTTGTTTTTTTTTTAGGCAGATCGTGTCTGAATTATCAGGCTCAAGAGACCAAATCAAGCCTTTCAAAGACCCTTGAACAAGTTCTGCAGGACAGTGTAGCCCTCCCTTATTTTATCCAGTTTATGGAACTGCGTAGGATGGAACACTTGGTTAAGTTTTGGTTAGAGGCTGAAAGCTTTCACTCCACGACGTGGTCCCGTATAAGAGCACACAGCCTGAACACAGTTAAGCAGAGTTCGCTGGCAGAGCCGGTGTCGCCCTCAAAGCAGCAGGAAATTGCATCTTCTTCTCCCCCTGGATTGCTTGAGGAGAGACTGGAGGATGCTAGCACTGTCCATCTGCTCAGGACCAGATCAGTGACTCCAGACAAGAACGACAGAACTCGCAACAGCCGGAACCTCATGCTCTCAGGTCAGGAGAGCGACGATACCAGCGTTCTTTGTCTAAGAAAATCCGAGACAGGGACACATTCTGTTCCAGCTGATCATCAAGAATCTTCCAAGCTTACAGTATCAAATAGAAACAGTCCCTCCTCTGCACTAAAAGACTTGTCAGGAAAACTAATGAAAAGTAAGTGGCGTGTGTTCCCTTTCTTGAAAAAGGTGGGGAGATGGGGGGGGAGCGTGTGAGGTGAGCTGTCTGGGTTCTCATGTCTTCTTAGTAAGCACGGTGTGATGCTGTGAGGAGGGAAATCATTTTGTATGTCAGTAAGTTGCCGTGTAAGCTGATAGTCAATGTAAGTGGTGTGTATTTTTACTGGTTGTATAAAAATAAATGTGCTGCTGAAAAATCATTACATACTCTGATCCTCCGCGTGTGACCATAAGAAACAAAGATGAACACTGCACTGTCTGGTGTTTCCCTCACTCATCCCACTCCATGACTTAAGAGAATTGTAGGAAACTTGGATAATGGGGCTGAGAACTGGTGATAAACTTTCCCTGGAAGGTAAATATCCTGTGTAACATGAAATATTGGTTACAAAAGTATTAGTTCCTACGTGTTCGTTAGAAGAGACTTGTAGGAATGTTGTATGGAACGTACTGTTCTTATTCTTGGATTTATTTGATAGAGTTCCTCCCCTTGTAACTGATTATTCTCATTTGGAGTCCACCTCTTCAGAGGCTACTGGAAGTAAGGATGCCCTTAAAATACTTATTTTTCATAGTAAGCTACACGCACAGTAACCTGTTTCTTTACTCTGCATCTACTCAGTCCTCCCTCATTTTATGTAACTCTGAGTCAAAAAGGAAACACTCCTTTCTTCATAGTGGTTCCTTTTGTTTGCTCAACTGTTTCCTTGCATTGCATCCCTTTCTCTTACTGTTTGCCTTTCTCATGTAGTTACTTGTCATATCCCTTCAGAATACAGAACCTCAGCCCCAAAGTATCTTAAGCAAACAGTGATACTCCAGAAAGCAGAGGGGTTACTGCTGGGACTGAGGGGTGCAGCTGAGGATAAGGGCACTCTCCTGTTTGGTGGTAGGGAATTTGGAGCTACGCTGCTGCAGCCCTCCTCACTAGATGGTCTGTGCTGACTTTGTTGTGGCCTGGCTGGAGACAGCACAGCCACAGCAGCTTGCTGATAGTAGAGTGTGGAGTAAGGAGCTGGAAGCTTCATGGGAAGGAGGCTGTCACTGCTGGTTAGATACTTGCTTTTCTGAAGAGCAGGTGTTTGTCGTTCACTCCTTTATAAACTTGTGCCAGTAATACAGAGTTTGATTCTGTGTTTCTTTCTTGTAGGTATAGAACGGGATGCAGTTAGTACTTTTACCAAATATATTTCTCCAGATGCTGCTAAACCAATACCTGTTACAGAAGCGATGAGAAATGACATAGTTGGTAAGACTGCATTCTGCTTATTAATTTTAGAGCTTGTGCATAATGATCTATTTCTGGAATCTTCAGAAAGTAGTGCCAGTGTCTCTTGAAAGGTCTTTTTGCATGGTCAGGACCAGCTGATCCTAGCAGGTTTGAAGTGCAGTGTTTCATGAACTAACCATTGCCCATCTTTCAAGTCAGTAAACCAACTGTGCCTTACATCTAAGCTGTTCTTTCTTTACAGCAAAAATTTGTGGGGAAGATGGACAAGTGGATCCTAACTGCTTTGTTACAGCACAGTCCATAGTCTTTAATGCAATGGAACAAGAGTAAGTAATGCGTGTTGTCCTGTGTAAAAGGTGGTCCCATTAAAAATGCTTATGAAAACATAAAACATTGTATGGTTGTCTTCTGCATCTGTAACTGTTCAGATCTCTGCCTCCAAATCTGTTCTTGTGATTGCTTGCTGAAGCTGTCTTTCTGTGATACTACTGCATTCTTTGTATTGTTCTCCTGTTGTTTGTGTACCCTGTGCTGTTTCTGTCTGACTGAAGGCTTCTGGGGCAAGAAGGAACTGGTTCATACAGTGCATTTCATGCAGTTGATCCTTGATAACAAATTGTTGCTCTGCCTGCAGGCACTTTAGTGAGTTTCTGCGAAGTCATCATTTCTGTAAATACCAGATTGAGGTGCTGACCAGTGGGACTGTTTATCTGGCTGACATACTTTTCTGTGAATCAGCTCTGTTCTACTTCTCTGAGGTGAGTGCTAGGTTTTGGGCTTGTATTTCTTTCTGTCCCTTTCCATTTGATAGAGAATAACCTTGAAAGCTTCAATACAAACAGCTTAAATATAACCAGAGAGATGAGGTGCATCATTTTCCTGGATTATGTTTAAATGTAGTTGAAATGGATTGTACTGTTCTTGTGCACATGTAGAACAGTTACACACATTCAAACCTTTATGCTGTGTTGTAGAATAAGGATTTGTATCTTCACTTTAGTGACCACTTGTGTGTGACTGTGCTTTGTAGGAGCTCTGATGTGGACTACCTAATCTTGCCATATGAAGCAGTGATTTAGAGAGCAGTAAATGTAGAGAAAGAAAAAAATTCTGGTTTTAATACTTCAAGAGGGCACTGGGCTGAAGTGATAGGTTGAATGATTGTACAGTTGTGTGGTCCTGTATCAGCCCAGCATAGCATGAAAACAGATTCTTGTCTGTCTCTCCATACAATGCAAACAAGCAGTGGGATGGGATGGGTTTGTGTTAATTGTAGTTGCTTGCTGAAACTTTTTTTTTTAATTTCCCTTCTAGTACATGGAGAAGGAAGATGCAGTCAATGTATTGCAGTTCTGGTTGGCAGCAGATAACTTCCAGTCTCAACTCGCTGCCAAAAAAGGCCAGTATGATGGGCAAGAAGCACAGAATGACGCCATGATTTTATATGACAAGTGAGGCAGTTCAATAGTTATCTTTCTGAAGCTCTAATTTTGTCTTTATACTTCTGTGTTGCACAGTGAAAGAGGACTCCCACCCCCCCTTCATTAACAAACTCAGTTTTTAATGAGCAAATACTGCTTCACAGTTATGGGTATTTTCTGCTTCATTCCTGTTTCTCTGTTACAGAACTGTGTGTAAGATTCTGCTCACTGATGATCACGTTATGCTTTGTTTGTTCCATCTGTACCTTCTGGGAAAGGCTTTATCAGAACTGTTAAGAAGACTTTTTTCCTCCCTGCCCTTAGTTGTTATGAGCTGTGCATGCATTTTTGAAGCCAGCACCATCTAGTGGCTGCAGTGGTGTTAAAGGCCTCTGGTGGAAAAGGGGCAGGTATTCAGCACTGGCAAAACTTTGCAAAACCTTTTGTGTTGTCTTCTCCTGTCGGGTGCTGCAGGTACTTCTCCCTTCAGGCCACACATCCTCTTGGGTTTGATGACTCTGTGAGGTTAGAGATTGAATCCAACATCTGCAGGGAAGGTGGGCCTCTCCCTAACTGTTTCACTACTCCCCTACGGCAGGCCTGGACTACCATGGAGACGGTGAGACACCTCCTTCAGACTGGTTTTGGCAGTTAGTAGGGATGATGGGGAGACTGCCTGACACTGCAGAATTCCTTTTAGCATCTTTGCATTGTCCTGTTGTTTTAATGACTTCCTGTTTGTGTAAGTAATACAGCAGTATTAGTGAAGTTTGCTAGCATGTTTTCCCCAGCCTGACTTGAAAAGATGGCAAGGTGTGGTTTTGAGCATTGTGGTAAAATGGCTGTGAGCCTTCTGGGTGCTCAAGCCTTTCCAGATTAAAAAAAAGTCTGAATTCCAGTTCCTGTTTGTGGTGGTTTGGTTACTGTCTAGCAATTTGTTTCATTTTGCAGTAGGACTGATAGTCACACAGTAGCTAATCCAGCTTAATTCCTTGTGGGAACACGTGTACCATCCACACAAGGGCTGATGTGTTCATGTGTCTCTTCTGTTCTACAAGAGGCCTATGGGAATTGTGCAGGACAGCCTTGATTAAAGAGGACTTCTTCTGTCTCTCAGGTTTTTTTGCCTGGTTTCTTGTCCAGCAACCTTTATTACAAATACTTGAATGATCTTATCCATTCAGTTCGAGGAGATGAATTTCCAGGAGGAAACATTGCACTGAGTATTCAAGGGCCTGGTGGCTCTCCGGACAGTGATTCCATAGGGGGCCCAGATGGCTCTGCCTCCCAGGTAGGAGTTCTTTTGTTTGATTCCCTTCTGGTGAGCACTGCAGTCATGTTGCCATTGCTGGGCAGGGCACTCTGATAGTTCATTAACCATAACTGGAGCTGTGTGCTTGTTCATTTGCAGTACTGTGTAGAAACAAGAGCGTGACTTTCTTACACAGTGCACATCTCAGTGACATAGGAAAGGTATCTGCCCTGTGCAGTGCCCTGGTTGTGGGTCAGCACCTTTTTGTATCACCTTTTGGGGTGCTGCTTCCTGAGAACCATGTTCCTCCATGGGCCTGACTTAAGACACAGGCAGTGGAGCTCATCCCATTGTGGAACCATCCAAATAACATCGGGGAAACCCTTCAACCAAGGGTTGTCTGTTCCAGAAATTCTCGCTTTTCTTAATTCAAACATGGACAAGGGAAAAGATGAGCAGATTCTAGTTTATCTGTAGCCAGGTCAGCTTGCAAATGCAGGCCCAGCTGAGAGTGGGAAAAGCCAAGCAGGATCTGCTTCTGCTGAATTGCTTTTACTGAATGCTGAAGTGCTACCAGGGGGTTTAAATCTGGTATGTAGACCAGCAATCCTGACATGTGTTTCCAGCAACCTGGAAGCAGCACTGTCTGCTTTCACTAATTTTGTACTTCCTGGTGAAATGGAAAAAAGGGAGCAAAATCTGTGTGCTCTGACCATCTTGAATTATCCTGCTGTCTGATAGAAGGAGAAACTGCTTGCAATTGACTTGCTTGGAGGGTTTAGGGTGTGCTGTGCATTTTGCTGTGCATTCCTACGTATCTGAGTAGTAGCATCTCCAGTGCTCTGTGTGTTTCTGCATGAAGGACAGCACTTACACAGACCAGCAGGAAAGGAGTTTGCAAGGCAGCTGTAATGCTTGTTCTGGGCTAAGGTGCTTGTAGATTGCTGTGCATTTGTGTTCTCCCTGCTGGTGCTCAAATGTTTCCTTATTTTTTTTTTTGCATAATCTTATATAAATGCTCCAGACTATAAATATTGTTCTCTGTTTATGGGGGAAGCACAGTGTTGGGGAATTGCTCAGCAAGGGCGTGAGAGGGATGAGTGAAACTGCTGCAGCCTTTGAGGCAGACAAACAAATAATGGCCATGCACACACAGATCTGTGTGGCTGATAATGCTTAGACTGCAGTCTGCACGTCTGTGTGCTGATCTGCACGTTGTGTCTGGTGGCTCAGTTTGTGTAACTATCATCCTCTGTTTATAAACAATGTGGTGCTGCATGAGGAACTCACCTTTGTGTAGATGCTCTCTAATTCTGTTGTGCTTGTATAGAGATGCCTGGAGGTTTACCTAAGCATAAAAGCTCTGAAGTAGTAATTAAGTGTTAAGAAGCTCCTAGTTGTCTGCATTGGGCACTAATACTTAGAATTTTTCTTTGTAGTCCAATGTCAAAAAGGCTAACGTTAAAATCCTGAAAAATTTTGATGAAGCAATAATTGTAGATGCTGCGAGTCTGGATCCAGAATCTTTATATCAACGAACATATGCAGGGTAAGGTTCAGTGTCTCATTCTTCCTAGCATGTGTTTCATGTCTTTCTCATTTTTGCTGTGTCCTTCTGCGCTGAGAATGCACATAGATACAAAATGTTGCAATCTTAGTATATCTTAGTGTTAGAAAGTAAATTTCTGTAGTTAGTGTGTTTGGACAACAACGTCATAGTGAACGTTTCTCTGACCAGAATGGCAGCCAGAAATATTTGTTTCCTCCAGCTGTTGACTCCAGGAGGAGTGAAATATAGGAGAGCAGTTCCTATTTGAATTTCAACAGGAGAAAAAAAAATGCATTTGCTCTAATGTAGAGCTTTGATTTCTCCCTGCTTCCGTAAAAGAGAAGGGCTTGAACTTCATTAGTAGGTTGCACTGCTGTTTTTCTGTTTAAGTTGTCATTATAAATCTCTTTTGCTCTGTGGGTCTCATGGAGAAATTTGTTTCTGTAGCTACTTTGCTTTTCTATTCCTTACCACTCTTCTGTCCCCTTAAGTACTGTAAGCTGTTTTCTCCTTAATAATGTTTTGTAATGCTGTAGAGCACTTGCTGGCACTGCCTGCTGATAGGGTTGAGTCACAGAAGCATTTGCCTACTTCAAGTTTCTAGAATAATTTTAAATATAGACTCTTATGTTTAGATATACAGGAATGGAGATACTTTTTCCCCAGTGTATCAATTTTAGGTGGAAATGGTGGTAACTGGTAAAATGCCAAATTTTTGGACACAGATCTGTATGGTACTGATCTCTTTTGTTTTCCTGATGGATAACTTTCCTTGTGCTGAAGTTCTCTTGGAAACCTGTGTGGTTCCATTCTTCCTTCTCTCTTCAGGAAGATGACATTTGGACGAGTCAGTGACCTGGGGCAGTTTATCAGAGAATCTGAACCGGAGCCTGATGTCAAAAAATCAAAAGGTTTGCTTTCAGTGTCAGTAAACATCCACAGAACTTTTCCTTACTTCAGTCAAGATGATTCTTGACTCTTTCCAGCTCTGTTTAGAGCCAGAGATGCTTAGGGAATTCTGAGGCAAAGCCCATCTCCAGCCATGTTCTCTAGCCAAGTCCTGCTTCTCTCATCCAGCTGGGAGTACGAGCAGCCTGTGGGAGCTGGAGCTCTCCATGGAATGTGGCAGGGATGAAAGCCTCTTGCAGCTGAGCTGATCAGACCTTCAAAGGTTTGGTCTTAAAATGAAAAAGAACTCAGCTCACCGCATGCTTCCCTTCCACTTTAGGATCTGCTGTTAATTCTGCTTTTCAACTCTGCTTTCTGGTAAAAAGGAAAGATTTGGACTTGCTGCCAAGAGAACCATGGCTCCCTCTGTTCCCTTGTCTTTCGTGCCTCTCCTGTGTTCTCTGACACCAGCAGTGCCATTCAGAAACGTAGAGGGAAGTAGCTCCAATAAGGATGTGCCACAGAGCTTTCTAATACAGCTCTTTTTTTTTTTGTCTCAACTAGGGTCCATGTTTTCACAAGCAATGAAGAAGTGGGTTCAAGGAAACACGGATGAGGTGTGTTCTCTTTTATCTGCTCCTCGTGGCATGCTTCACAGTTCAGATTAGGGAAATCAGGTGTTCAGGTTCTTAATCCTGGCTGTTTCTCTGACTATCTCTGATAACACCAGTCAGAACTCTCAGGCTGTGTACCAAATACCTCACACCTGTGAGATGGGGTGGGGTTCTTTTTGTCCCTATTCCCCCCCACCAGTGCTTGATGGTTTAACTGATAAAATTAAGTGTGCTTGCAGTGAACAGGGTTTTATTATAGTGTCTTTATTAAGAGTGGCAGTGCTCATGTTTTTTGCTGTGAAGTGATCACTGTACGTGGGTTACAGGCTGCATTTCTCCCCTCCAGAAGGGTTTGGAGAAGTATAAAACAATTCACCAAATTGCATCAAGCAGTAAATATTCCTGTTAATTGGATTGAACGCAGTACATGGAAGCCAAGTCCATTTGCATCAAGGGAAGATCTGCTTACTACAAGTCACTGTGTAGTGAATGTTAACTGCGTGTCTGAGAGCGTGAATTATGCTGAGAATGCTATATTCTCATTTAACAACTCCACCTGTGTCTGGGATGTTTTGTTTGTGGCAGGCTCAAGAAGAGATGGCTTGGCGGATAGCAAAGATGATCGTCAATGATGTCATGCAGCAGGCACACTGCGAGCAGCGCTCAGAGAAGGGCACAAAGGTAAGAGGTGGAAGGATGCACGCCTCTGTCTGGCCTGAGCCAAGGTGTGGGAGGAGCAGAGCTCTTGCTTTCCTGGTGCCTCTGAAATGCACGCTGCCAGGAGTTCAGACTTGTATGATGTGAAGAACCAAAGGTTGGAGTCCTTCCAGCCTACGTACGGTGCTGCAGGAGTTTTGTAACTGATCTTCAGTGGCTCTGTGCAGGTCTGCAGCCGTGCTGATAAGCAGTGTAGTGTTGCATGTTAATGTTTGATGCATGTTGATGCCTACAGACTAGGCTTCGATCATTGGTCCATAGTTTCACTGTGTGACTTTTGATTTTTCTGCAGCAGTTATGTTTAAATGACTTGCATAATAATTTCACCTAATAGCTTGGCTACAAATCACATAATTCCAGTCTGACTGGATGAAAAGGTCACTCAGCACAATATTGGGAAATGTCAAGTGGCTGCAGATGTTCTTGATTCAGTTCAGCACGTTACTGTAAGCTGAAGACTGAGAGTATCTTTTCTTTCTTTCCCAAACTTGTAAGCATACCTGCTTTCAACATTTGTGAACACGAAATGTCTCCCTATCAAGTGACTGTTGTGTGTGTTTTAGGGTATGATGAACTCTAACCCTGCTCTCTTCCTTTTCCAGCTATGATTTTAGAAATGCCAGAACAGGAAATCTGATTTTCTGCGTTGAGAATGAGTGAACTTTCCCATGTGGTGGATTCTTTAACACAGCCAATAAAAACAAAGCACTGTTACTCCAACTGCTGATAACTCCCTCGTTTATAAGAAAGAATTAAAAAGAAGCAATCC
Source organism: Perdix hodgsoniae (assembly GCA_035772895.1). Classification (NCBI taxonomy): domain Eukaryota; kingdom Metazoa; phylum Chordata; class Aves; order Galliformes; family Phasianidae; genus Perdix; species Perdix hodgsoniae. The sequence continues at coordinate 6,411,663 of JAPSGF010000022.1, forward strand.
TATACCTCCACTGTAGAGTGTGAAGAAACACTTTTTCCTGTTGTATGTGGCATTTACCACGATGGTTTTTAGAGATGAAGAGATCATTGCTGAACGTGTCACTGAAAAACTGTGATCAGCTTCACAAATACTTGACCCTGTCTCAAAAAGACTCCTAAGCAAAATATCTGGAAGGGGACACAAGCTGCAACAAGGAGGCTAGTTCTGCAACCAGTGATTTTGTAACACGTAACTGCAAAGGCCATGGAATGTGTCTCTGACATTGGCCTGTGGAGGAGCAAACCTGAAATGGTGAATTCATTTGGCAGTGAATGACCTAAAAAGCTCTAAGTTTTTAATTTTCCTTACTTGAAATAGATGAGTATTCAACTGTAAGATAAATGTATTTTACTTCATAACTACGTTAACTTTGAAGGCAGTGTAGAATGATGAGGAGCAAAGCCTGGACGGTGTAACTCTTCCTTGTCAAGCTCTGACAATTGCACACTTACATTCATCTCCTGCTTCTAACACAGTAGACTCGAGCAGACTCTAAATCTTATGCTTGTGCAACCCTCTGCTCCTGAGCCTCGGCTGTGGATGCACACCATGTTTTGAGGAGATTCTACCCGGTAGACTGCTCCATTTTTATATTATTTTTTTCCTTTCCATCCCCTAAGCAAGGAAAAAAGTAATTGCTGCCATGTATTACTCCCATTCTGCATAGCTTGTTGTCCTCAAACCAACATAGTATCTAATTCCAGATGTTTGGTTTACAAAGGAAAATAACTTCAATGACCTCTGACTGCCTTTTTTCTGACACTGTCAATTCTTGCAACATACAAAACCTTTAAGTAAAGCCACAGCGTGCAGCACCTCCATTTTTCCCAGTGAATTGATAGATTTTCTTACAGAGTATCAAAAGCACTGTGTGTAACTCTGTTACATCACTGCATTTTTAGTATACAACACTTCTACTTTGGGTTTTTTGTTTTACTCATGATTGCTTTCTTTTTCTTGAACTTGTGCAAAAAATCACTTTGCAAAAGAACTCAAATCATCTCCCGTGTTCCAAATATTTTGATTGACTAGCAAGTGTTATTCTGTTGCAATATTTGATTGTATAGAGAGACACTGTATTGTCTATATATATATATAAAAAAAAGGCAAAAAAGGCTGTGTATAGGTTTTTGGTACTATGTACCACCTCTTATTTCTCTCATGCCCAAGTATTCATGTACTTAAAGCATACTATATTTAATTGTGTTTTGATTTAAAATATATAAATATTAAAATTTGTGTCAATTTTCTGTTTTGATGGGATTTGAGTTTAGATGTTTTTTTTAACATAGGTCGTGGAGCTTCGTAAAAGAGAGAAAACATTGTAATGTTTGCCCTTTACTTTTGCAAACATTTCTTAATCTTGTGATGGATGGCACTGAATTAGGAATGATGTCTATAAATATTAAACAAGTTTTTTAATTGAGGGGGGAGGGGAGAGCTGTATTAGGTGTCTTACTGTTGCCGTGCCTGATATCTTTGATGTGTGGGAAGGCAGAGTTCTGGCTGCTCTGCGTGTTAAGGGAGCACTGGTAGCTCTGAACCTGCTGTAGTGTGAAGTACTGAAGGCTTCCTTCCTTAGCTCAAGGTGTGATTTGCACAACAAAACTGAGATTGCTCACAAGGCTGGGCTGCGTGATCACAAACGTGGTAGGGGAAGGTGCAGATGGACATCCTGCAATGCAGTGCTGAGCTACACGTGCGTAGCTCTGGCTTGTGCAGAAACCCGAACAGCCCCAACCCACTTTGCATTCACCATTATTTCTTTTTCCTACTTTGACCACCTTCAGACCTCAGCAGATACTTTGCTCTCCTAGCAGAGCACATTTACAGGTTACAGACCCCACGTTTGGGCCCTGATCACGCATTCTTTCAGCAGCTGCACTGCAGACGAGACGAGCAACACGGAATTTATAGCTTGATTCGTGACGGATTTGCATAGCAGGGTTGAGTCTTTTTCCAGCCCGGCTAAACAGCGTTTCGGTGGAACGCTCCCAGCAGCCTCGAACCCGCTGCTCCCACCGCCGGCCACGAGGGGGCAGCAGCGCCGCACCCAGCGCTTCCCGCACCCCCCCGCCCCGCGCGGAGCGGCCGCTTCCGGCCCACGTGGGTCTCACGGGCACATGGCTGCGGTGAGCGGGGCCGGCAGCGGACCTGGTGGTGGGGGGAGGGACGGGACCGGAGGGGCTTCGTCCGCAAGCAGAGCCTGGAACGGAGCGGGGCTGTACGGGATGGCAGGGGTTGGGGCGTCCCGCGGTCTCCTGGCTGCCATGGAGTCTCCTACCGGGCTCCTCCGGCCTCCTGCGTGGGTCTCTGCCGGTGCCTCCACCTCGAGGCTCCCGCGGAGCGGCTCGCCTCCCCGCCGAGAGCCGTCCCTGCCTGGGGCTGAGCGCTGCGGGGCCGTTCCTAATCCGTACCGGCCCTGAATCCGCTGTCCCGCAGAGCATGGAGCCTGCAGAGGACGTGGAGCGGCTCCTGATCCAATTCCGCGATGAGGCCGGCGAGCCGCTCGGTTCCCCCTTCGACGTGCCCGTCAGCATCACCCCGGACAAGCTGCAGCTGGTGTGCAACGCCCTCCTGCAGCAGGTGAGGCTGCCGGGTCCGGGGCGAACTTAGGTCCTGGTGCCCGGAGCCGCCCCCTGCCACCTCTCCTGCAATTTCACCTCCAGGATGAGCCGGTGCCTTTGGCCTTCTTCTTCCACGATGCCGAGATCGTCGTTTCGCTGGAGAAGACCTTGGCAGGGCAGGCAGTGGAGACAGAGAAGGTTCTCGACATCATCTACCAGCCGCAGGCCGTGTTCAGGGTGCGGGCGGTGACGCGCTGCACCAGCTCCCTGGAGGGACACACCGAGGCCGTCATCTCCGTTGCCTTCAGCCCCACGGGAAAGTACGAGGGTCTGGCTGTGGGTGGGACACGTCTCCGTGTAGCAGCCACTGGGGCCCCGTGCTGATCCTGCTTTCCCTCCTGTCCCAGGTACCTGGCGAGTGGCTCTGGGGATACCACAGTCCGCTTTTGGGACCTCAGCACGGAGACGCCGCAGTTCACAGCCAAAGGTGGGTGCGGGGTGTCCTGGCAGGGCAGCTCCCCCCCCGTCCCACTCAGTGGGACAAACAGGGCAGACCTTATGTGCTCTGCGGGCTGGGGCTGCCCTCTGGGGAATAGAGCAGCTCTTTTGCCCTGAGTTGAGGAAAAAGGAAGATGGTCTGGCCAGGGACAACGTAAAGGATTTGCCCCGCTCTTGTCCCAATGTTGTGGCTGCTGTATCCCGGGATGTTGGGGACAGGTGGGTGCAGCTCTCTGCTCACACTTGCTTCTGCTCTCTCTCCCAGGTCACAGGCACTGGGTGCTCAGCATCGCCTGGTCACCTGATGGCAAGAAGCTGGCCTCAGGCTGCAAAAACAGCCAGGTAGGTCCATTAGTACCCTGGCGGAGGGTCTGGAGTGGTCAGCCCAGGAGACCTTCCACAGCCATACAACCTGCTAAATGGGCTCCAGGGTATTAGCAATGAAGGCTTGTTTTCTCTAGCAGCTGGGGCTAGCAGGTGTCTAGTTGTTCAGGGCAGGATTCCCGGTGTCCTGGAGAAGCTTTGCATGTTGGCACGTCACAGTGGTAGCATGTGGTGTCTTTGAACTGGCCTCTGCTTCAGCTGTGCCAGGCAGCACTCTGTTGCCTTTGCAGAGGTCTCACTGCAAGAGCCCTGCTGTTGTGTGGCAGATACTTTTCCCTCTGTGCAGGAAAGAGTCTAGGATCTGGACGTGGTCCTTGGCAGACAGTTCCATCACGAGGGAGATTTCTGGAGCAAGAAAGGATATCGCTTGGCTAAGCCAGTGTTGTTGTGTGTGTGACCCAGACGTTTCACAGTGCTCCTGCTCAGACATAGCTGGATTCCCTCTTACAGGAATGCTGGGGGGAGCCCTGCCCCAGTTATGGGGCAAAACTTGTGTGCTAAACGTGCTTCCAGAAATGCCTCGGGAAGCAGGATCAAGTGGGCACAATTAAAAGCAAGTCAGTAACTTGCTAGTCTGCAGCGGGACGTTGGCTTGCTCTGACTTTTGGACAGCCTGGAAGTGAGGACAGCAGCCGCAGAGCTGCTGAGTGCTGCTGACCTGGGCTCAGTGTCTGAGCAGCTGCCCTGTGAAGCCGCTGTGATATGAGCCCAAAGAAACAAGCAGGTTCTGGCTTTAATCTAACCCAGGGAGCTGCTTGTTCTGTTTTCGTTGTTTCTCCGAGTTTCTTGCAGCGTATGACTAATGCCTTGGCTCTTTTGATGAGCATTTACAGAGAGAGAGAAAAAGCAACAGAAAACCAGCATGTGTCCCACCCACAGAATCCGATAATAAGTAGCATTTAGCCTGCTCTGGCTTTCATCATGCTCTGCAAACATTCACCTACTCTGTGGCACAGGCTGTAAGGCTCAGGCTGGCTTTCTGGAGAGCCGGATTGCTTTTGGGCCGGGGCAGATATTTTTGTAGCAGCAGCATCTGAAACGAAGAGGAAGGCAATCAGGTCTCATGCTTTGAGATGTCAGCTGATTGCGGCTGGGATCAGCAAAGGCATCCAGCTCTCCTGCTCCCCTCCCTTTCTGCTCTGTAAATCCCCACAAGACTGAGGATAACTATCATTTCTAAATGGAGCCCAAACCATCCCTGGGATTCACATGACGTGTGGCCTGACGCAACCCTTTTGCTTCCTCTCTTGGGCAGATATTTCTCTGGGACCCAGCCACAGGCAATCAGATCGGTCGCGTTCTCACTGGCCATTCCAAATGGATCACGTGTCTGTGCTGGGAGCCACTCCACATGTAAGTGAGGGGCCAGCCCAGCCTTCCTTCCTTCCCCTTTACTTTTAAGGCAAAGATGAGCTTGATCTGAAGGGCATTCCTTTTGTTTGCCTTTGTCCTGTTATGGTGTGCAGAGAGAGTGTGTTCAGAAGAAGTGGCTCACAAGGTGGGGCAGGAAAAATGCATCCAGCTCTGGAGTCCCAGCTGCTGCTTTGCTGTTGAGCTGTGCTTCGGATTTTCTCACCCTCCTATAAAAGTGAGACCTGTTGATGGAAACTGCTTAGTGTTTTCATATTGCTACAGAAACTGCCCACTGGAAGCAGGAAAGCCTGTGGACGTGGAGGCTGAGCTCAGCCTCTGCAAAGCACTGTCTTTCTGACGTCCTGCATCCTGATTGCATCTGTTTGTCATGGGTGCTGATTAACTGTGCAAGCTCCTTATCCCAATCAGCTAAAGCTTTGTCTGGGAGAGATGAGTAGAGGGGGATAGTTGTAGTCAGTAATCCAAGAAATTATAGCAATGAAGAGGGAAAAAAAAAAACGGGGAGGGGGAAAGGTCCTGTTAGAGCAGAGTCATGTAAATCAAATTTGTCAGTAGGAAATTCCAGCAAACAATTAATTGGATTTGCAAAAACTGATTATGAAGGAGGATCAGGAAATGAAGAGGAAGGAGATGCCCCTGCCAGGGCCTGACTTCCCTGTCTCCAGCTGGCTGTACTCTGTGCTCAGTTCCTGCACAAAAGGATGGGTTGTGCTCTTCCTCGGCCCCTCATGCCATCGATGTGGTGGTGCAATCACTTATTACTGCATCTCCTGACTGCCTGGCATAGTGCTGTGCTGCTCAGTTTTGTTTCTCCTTTGAGGACAGTTTGTTGTCAGCAGCCAGCTAAAGAGAAACAAAGCTGGTGCTCTGGCAGCTCCTGAGTGCTGTGATGCAGCAGGAGGCAGTGAGCGTCCTTTTCCTGCTGCTACTGGGGCCAAAGTGCCAGTGGTTATAGGAGTCACTGCCCCAAGGAGGTGTGGGAGCTGTTGCTGGTTTTGGAGTGAGTCATTAAAAAGGTGCTGATAGAAATGCTGAGCAAAGGACTGGGGGCCGTTTGTTCCCCTGTTCTCACTGGGTGCTGGCCAGCAGCTTCCAGCTGTGTCCAGATTGCTCTTCCTGAACTGTGAGGATGGACTTTTCAGCTCTGCATCACTTGGATTGCGGGCCAGCACATCTCCTGCCAGACAGAAAGTATGGTATAGACAGGGGATATCATACGTGGTTTTGTTTCTGGTGGTCTGTGCTGCTCAAGGAAGTCTCCTTGCCCAGGGAAGGTGCCAGTTTGTGGTCCCCTCATAAGTCAGTGGGTTAAAGCTGCCTCCTGTAATAACAGAGTAATTACTCAAGACACAGGAGCTGGGTTGGTTTGGAAGGATGCATCTGCCTGCTGTTCCTCTACCTGCAGAGTCTGCTGCCTGTAGCCCACTTCTTGGCCTCCCTCTGGTCTTAACCCAAAAGAGAAAGTTGTCTTTTATTGACTTCTGCCCTTAAATCCTCTGGGGCTGATGCTGGGAGATCTTGTGGAGGAGATGCATGCACTGTGCAAATGGATTTTGTCTTCTTTTGGCTCAGAAACCCGGAGTGCCGCTACCTGGCCAGCGCTTCCAAGGATGGCAGCATCCGCATCTGGGACACGCTGATGGGCAGGTGTGACAAAATCCTCACGGGCCACACGCAGTCGGTGACTTGTGTGAAGTGGGGCGGCGATGGTTTGCTCTACTCCTCCTCCCAAGACAGAACTATCAAAGTGTGGAGAAGCCAGGATGTAAGTGGGGCAGGTAGCCCTGCGACCTGCTGACAAAGGGGGCTGGAGGCAACTTTGTCTGCTCTTCCTGGCACAAGCTGTAGTTGTCTGTCTTGCCTTTCCCTCTCTAAGTGGGTGGTTTTGTTTCTAGGGCATCCTCTGCCGCACCTTGCAAGGCCACGCTCACTGGGTGAACACCATGGCCCTTAGCACCGATTACGTTCTCCGCACTGGTGCCTTTGAACCTGCTGAAGCCACCATCAACCCACAGGATATGAGTGGCTCCCGTAAGTGCAGCCTTGCGTTGGAATGTGGAAGAGAAAACCTGATGTTTCTTCTTAATGCTGCCGTGAACTGAAGCAGTCTTGAAATCTAAGAGGAGACTGTGTGCTGGTGTTGTTCATGCTGACAGCCGTGATCTTTCTGGTGTGTGCATGGAGTTAAGCAGTCTGGGAGCTGGGAAGGCCATCTTGAGTTCAAGGCCACTCTGCTCCCAGATTGGCCCGTGGCAAAGAGGAATAGGCTGAGCAGTCACAAATATGTCTGCTTGGCCTACAAAGCCAGCACCGTATTTGGCATCAAAAGGTTATAAAGTTGCTTTTCCCCCAACAGTTTCCAGTCTCTCTTCTTATCCTTCTCCCTTTTTCTCTTCCAGTGGCAGAACTGAAGGACAAGGCACAGCAGAGGTATGATAAAGTCAGGGTAAGTCCCATTACAAAGTTTGTCCTTGCTGTGGTTTATAACACTAGTGCTGGTGGAAGCAGTAAACATGCACAGTTGGCTGCTGACCCCAACGCTGGGTGTGTGTCCAAACATTCCACAGCTGGACTGTACAAAATTTGAGTTCTTTCATCCCTTTCTCAGGGCCAGGGACCAGAGAGGCTCGTCTCAGGTTCAGATGATTTCACATTGTTTCTTTGGAGGCCAGCAGAAGACAAGAAGCCACTGGAGAGAATGACAGGTCACCAGGCATTGATTAACCAAGTCCTCTTCTCACCAGACACCCGGATAATAGCCAGTGCTTCCTTTGACAAATCAATAAAGCTCTGGGAGGGCAGGACAGGAAAGTGAGTTTTTTCTGTTCTGTTACAAAGGTGGTGTTTGGGTGTGTGTGTGATGCACAGGTTATGCAGAGATCAGCAGCACCCCACTGTCATTGTCAGTAGTTCCCTGGTGTGTTCAGCATCTCCAAGATATTCTGCCTCTTTGCTCTACTGCTGTCACTCTCTACCCTTGATAGGTCCCTTGTCTGGCTCCTCGTGTGTTGTGTGGTCTTGCTTGGCTGGGTGTATGTGGCTCTGCTTTTACCCAGCCACAGCACTGCACCCAAGTGGCACATGCTTTCTGCTGCAGGGATGGTTCTCTGGGGCAGCCATGGCTGTAGTGGGGTGGGATGTTCCACTTGACTGCTCTCCTGAAGACATGTGCACGTTGCACACTGTAGAGTGACCCAGTTTAAGTAGTGCCCGTGCCAGGGAACAGCTTGTTCTGGATGATGGAAATTTGTGTAGCTATGAGTGATGCTGTTGGTGTTTGGATGCCCCTGCAATCCAGCTTTTAACCTCCTGACAGAGTATTGGTTAGCTTTATGGAGCGGCAGTCCTTCCATTGTTCTGTCTTTGTACCTATGATCTCTGGTTTTGTGTCAGTAATTTAATGGTCTTTCTAAGCCTAGGCATGTTCCTGTTAAGCTAGAGAGAGGAAGGACACATCTGTACAGTGAGGCTGCAGCATTGCATGCTGGTGGTGGAGGAACTGGAGAGCCTCTCCCCTAGAAGGGTCTGAACCTATCTGGGAGGGACTTAAGACATATTGAGGGAATTCTGTATGGCAGTTGGCTGCCCTGTGTGTGCAGGAATAGAGTGTGCTAGGAATCCTATGGCAAGGCTTGATTGCAGCTAGAAAACAATGATTCCACGATGAAAAAGCACAAAGGCAGCACAAGAATGGATCTGAGACAAACCTGGGTGCCTGCTCCTCTCACCACTTGGTCGTGCCACCTCTGCCTCAGGTACCTGACATCACTGAGAGGACATGTTTCAGCCGTATATCAGATTGCCTGGTCAGCCGACAGCCGCTTACTGGTGAGTGGGAGCAGCGACAGCACGCTGAAGGTCTGGGATGCTGAGACAAAGAAACTGGCCATTGATCTTCCTGGCCATGCAGATGAGGTGAGTGTCCAGTCAAGCTGGGGTATTGGAAGTAGGGATGACTGTTCTTTCCAGGACAGCAGGACTAACTGGGTCTCTCCTTATGCTAGGTTTTTGCAACAGATTGGAGCCCAGACGGACAGAGGGTAGCGAGTGGAGGGAAGGATAAGTGTTTACGGATGTAAGTAACCTTTGGTCCCTCAATGAGGAAGTCACAGCCACTCCACGTGTCCTTCAAAGCTGCAGTTTCCTTGCAGAGATTTGACAGCTCTTTCTGTCTGCAGATGGCGTAGATAGGAGCAGCAACACGAAGCCACCAGTCCTGTCCTAAGCTGGCCTGCCCATCGACTCAATCTGCCTGGGAGATCTGCAAGGTGATGGACGACAGGGACTGACCTGGACACGTCTCATTGTTCCTGTCAGCTGCTATCATTCATGGACTCTTTCCTTATATTTATTTAAGGAAATTTTAATTTCTGTTCTTAGTAAGAGCTGTGCTTTGCAGGATCATTTTCCTCTGAGCATTACAAGAAGGAAATCTCATCTGCCTCCATCTCAGCCTCCTTTTTATTGAAATTTCAGCCTTGTAGTAGCCTCACCCTTTGAAAAGGAAAAGCACAGGGGTGGGGACAGGTCATGCTCTTCCTTCCCATGTGAAGAATCCTGCATGCAAGAAGGCTTTTAGTGGGAACAGAAAGGGTTGTCCTTGTGTGACCTTCAGAGAGGGAGAAGAGGAGAAAAATACACCACATCATTACAGTGCAGGATTTTGCTCGGCTGCATGCCTGGGACAAAGATCTGCTGAGAACATGGTTTCAGGGCTTCTCACCATTCCAGTAAGGTTTTGCCTTTCCACATGGCCCATTTACTCGTGAGCTGTGCCAAGCATTATCTGACAGTGATTCTCCACGTCCACAGCAGCTAACTCATTTGCCCAGGCCTGAGTGCAACAGGCATGAACTTCAAATTGCTGCAAGAGCTGCATAGAGTTTTCAGGTTTCAATGGCTCTTGGAAATGCAAAAATGAATCACTTGTGCTTTTGAGTAGGATGCTTGTTTCCCTTCCACTTCTGACTTGAGGAAGTAAAGAAGGGGTAGGGAAGGGGAAAGATGGAGCATGTTGGGTTTTGTGTGGCCCTTGCCCTGGATACGAGCTTGACGGCAGGGCTGGGGCTGTCTCAGTACATGGCAAAACTTATGTTGCACAGAGGTTGGCTCTCTGGAATTTCTCAAGTGTATTTATTTGCCCAGTGGGTGAGAGGAATTCACACTATCGGTAATATGTTTGTAAGCTTGCTTGTGAGCCTTTTATAAGTCAATTCAGTGAAAATTGGGATATGATTAATAGAGAGCAGAGAACATATTAGAGAATATGTTGTCAGATTTCATTGCAGCAAGTTAGCATGAAGACCAAAACATTCTGCATGGCTCTCATCCTGTGGTTGATACCCAGTGATTACTGCAGCTCAGGAGTTTGTTTCCCAGTTGTAGGAAATGCATTTTAGAACTTTATTCCTGCTGACAGAATTGCTTTGGATAATTAAGAGAGGATTTTGCAGTCATGACTATTTGCATCTCTGCAAGTGCTCAGGTAAGCAAAAGACTGGAACAAAATGCTACATCTTTAGTATGACTGAAAACACGAGTTGTGGTTCCTTTTGTTGTATCATTTGGCTCTATCTTATGGGAAGAACTCAATATCCTGTACCTGCTCTTTCACTCATATGCTTCCTCTAGCAGATTCTCGCTGGAAGTGAAGGCCGTGTTGTGTCCATCTGTGTAAACAAAACCCTTCAAAATTTGCTAAGGTAAAGGTTAGGGCAGAGGGTGATGTAAAATTGTAGCTGATAATTCTGCCCCATCCAGACTAACGTGCCCTTTGGAAGGAGGGGAGCATGCTTGTGGCTGGCAGAGCTCCTGTCACTGCCAAGAAGTCTGTCTGTTATGCAGTCTTCATAGGGGAAACAACTCTTTTTGAGGTCATCTCTGCCTTTGTCCCCTATGTTGACTTGCTGAAAGTGGTACCTTCTGCTGCTCTTTCTGTGGAATGAGCATTGTTCTCTGCCTCCTCTTGCAAGGAACGGTACAAGGTTGCTATGCCCCACAGATCCACAATGCTTTTTGTGTTAGAAGAGGTGATTTATCCAACTTGGGGGAAATGTTTCTGCCTGCAGGAACAGGCTTGGTTGTGTTTGACTGCTCCCTTGTCCTCCCTTCCAAACCAAAGCCATTGCTTTGCCCTCTGGCTATGCTCCTGACCTAGGTTAGTTCCTGCCATCCTTTCAGAGTCCAATTCCAGGATATTTGGCACAAAACGGAGCCTGACTAAAACTCACCTCCTCAGTGGTAGTGCAAAAAGCTTTTCCAAAGCAAAATGAGAACTCTTGAAAAAAGAGAGGGCCTGCAAGTTTACACCAAAATATGCTATCTCAGTCTTAACTGTTTTTTGACCTAATAGTGGGTAGATTTTGAATAATACCATGTGATGAATTCACACGTAGACCAAGCAGTATTTTCCTATCTAAGCAGCTGCTCCTATTTCTATCATTTATACAGTACCAGCCTTCATGCATTTTAAGTGCTGGCCCATTTCCAGCTGCATTCCCAAGCAATCCCATAGCACTCCTCCCAGTTTTGTTTGAAAGAAGCATTTCCTGGGCTTTGCTCTGCAGTTTACTGACTTCTCTGACGTGCTGGGAAACAGCTGCTGCCCTTCCCTTCAGGTCAGCTCCTTTCTGGCAGGTCACAAAGTAGCACTTGGTCACTTTTGCTCCTTTGATGACTAGCACTTTAATTAGCTAACTTTTAGAATCGCAGTTGCAGGTTTGTGTTGGTAGTGTTGTTAACAGGGAAGATATTACTTTTTGTTGAAGGACAAATCTAGAATGTAGGCTTGAGCTCCTTGCTTTGTACCTGCTCACAGATCCACCTCGTTACACTTAGAAAAAATATACCACAATACCTGAAGTTTTCAAACACCGTATGATAGTGGTACATACTGAATTTCCTGTACTTCACTCCAGTTTTGCCCAGGGTTCTTATTAATTGTACCACCCACATGCGCTTACCAGGAGGACATTATTTTTCACTGATACTGTAAGAATAGTTTCAAGCATATCTAGCTGACACAGTGCTTCTTCCCACAGAGCTCTCTGACACTTTCTCCTTTAAAAGCTGCGATGGCTCAGCTTGTGCCACCGTTAATATTGTTTGAAATCCCCAATAGGAGGACAGTGGTGATAAGGACTGGGAAGCATGCCAGTCCTCTGAGGAAGGTTTACCTGTTTTGATTGACTTCCTAGGTGTGCTGGAGGGAAGGAAGGAGAGAAGAAAACAGTGAGGCACCTGGAGTGACATAGGCTGCCTGGGTTAGAGCTGTGTGGAGTAGGATGGACGATGGGATTCTATCTCCTGGATGTAGATTTAGATAAGTGGGGCATTGAACATCCTTCTGAAAGTTGTTCTCAGGGCTGTGTGTTCTGCTTACTCAGGCAGGAATGCTGGCTTAGTGGTGTGCAAGTTGTGCTCTTCAGTTCCTGCTTCCTCCCAACTACATGTTCATGTTCTCCTCGACACAGCTGATTTCTTGATTGTTGTCCCAGATCAGTAATTTAAATTCCATGTGCAACTGATTGCCTGGGGAGAGATGAGAGGAAAAAAAAAAAAAAAAAAAAGAAGAAGAAAATCTTTTGAACAGGAAGAAAATCAGCATCATTTTTATTGTATATTAGGAAAGGCAGTCTTCTCTCTGCTTCTTGTTGGGACAGCCTGGGCACCGTTCAGGCAGTGTTCCTCTCTCAGAAATGGCTGTTTTTGTTGTGTGGCAGAAAAGGGCTTACAGTAAAGATCATCAGTGCTTTTGAGGGTAAAAGGAGGTACGGAAACTCAGAACAGTGATTTCTGTATAGTGCTTTCATCTGGCAGGAGTTCCTCACATCTCCCTTGTGTATTCAGACAAGCAACTTGAAAGGTGCTATCTCCCTCCCAGATCTTTGCCTCTTGTGATCAGGAGTCCCAACCCACACCTGAGGGGCTAATTTGGTCAAGTCAATATATTGCAGCCAGGGAAGAGCTGCAAGTGCATTTCCAGTAATGTTATTTTATGTTTTCTTTTCCTTGACCCTGTAAGCTGGTTGTTCTTGCTGAGCTGCAGCTAGCTGGTGGGCTGTATAAATGTGTTCCTGCTATCACACAGTGTGATGTTAAAGAAATAAACTCAGCATGCAGCTCTTTGTGCTTTTGAAGAATCGCTGTGGTCTGTCTCACCACAGTGCTGGTGCCCATTGCCTGGCCATGCTTTTTGAGTGCAGCAGATAATTTATTGTCCTGCTGCATGGCTTGTCAGAGCAGAACAGTGCATCCCTCAGAGTGCTGCAGGGCTGCTGCCGCCTGTTAGTGCTAAATGGTGAATATCTGCGTGTATTCCATGGGGGAGGGAGGAGCAGTGCGATCCCTGAGGGTTATTGTGCACTGCTCTCCCGACATCTCCAGTAATTAAGCTCCCTTTAGGAGAGGTGGGCAATTACAGTTGGCTCCACATCCATCCTCATTCAGCAGCAAAAGCAAGCAAAGGTGCTGTTTCTAAATAGGCTTGCTGTAGTCTGATAGCACCAGAAATGTTGACACCTAGAAACTCTCCCAGGGACTAATCGAAGATCCAGTTCAAATGAGTGACCTGTATGCAAATCTCACAGCCTGTTCAAATCTCAATGCTACGCCAATGTATTTAGTTATTCCAGTCAAACCTCCTTGCTGCTCCTTGCTGTTTTGTCCTTGCTGTGCTGAAACAAACCTGCTCGAGGGCTCCAGGCTGATTGCGAGGACAAAAGGATGACAGACATGCTGCTATCAAAGGGAGATGTGCCTCATTTTTGAAATGTAATGCAGAGTGGGTGGCTTAGAAATTCCTACAGTGGCTTTCTCAGGTCAAAAGCGGTCTAAATTTTTTGTTTAATATTTCATAAAATATGCAGCTTATGAGTTAGACTTTGGGGTGAAGACGTGTGCTGATACTGGGAGAATTGATAATGAATTGTGAGAATCAGTGGATGGCAGAAAACAGCCACTTCTGAAAGAAATCATTTTCTGAGTCAGGATATTTAACACATTGAGACTTGTGGGGGTTTTTTACTGGTTTTAAAAGGGAATTGTGAATAGATGCTAGAAAGCGTTTGTGTTACTACCAGCACCTTAATTTATGATTAAGTTTGAATATTTTTACATCTCATTTATTCCTTCCGCAGCGATGTTCTGAGCAGCTGAAATTACTTGGTCAGCTTCACTTTTTGTTTATTTGTTTGTTAGGTTAGTGCCACAAAGGAATCTTGCTGAGAACTTCAGAAACTTAAAGTGGGATTTGGTCTTGAGGGTTTGTTAAAGCCCTTTACTTCTCTGTGGCAAGAATAGAGTCTTATGATCCCTCTGATGCCTCTATATAACATTTAGAGCTTAAAACGTCCTTCGTAAAGCTGTCAATATTTCCTTAAGTATCTTTTGCTAAATATATATTTTTTTATCCAGGTGCGTTGCCTCTGGAGAAGTCTTTAGCTGTGCAGATTTTGACATGGCACACCACTCGGTTTTGAGTTACAGTAAGCAAAGTGAGATAGAAAGAATAATGAGAGAAATGGACGCCCCATCCCTGCAGGCATTCAAGGCCAGGCTGGATGTGGCTCTGGGCAGCCTGGTCTGGTGGTTGGCAACCCTGCACGTAGCAGGGCGGTTGAAATCAATCACTGTGGTCCTTTTCAACCCGGGCCGTTCTACGATTCTATGAAATAAGTGCGTAACTCTGCTCGGTCACCGTTTCCATCTATCAGCACTGAGCACAGACCTCATATCATGGGAATGCTGAGCTCTGACCCTGCAGGATCACGAAGTGCACCGTGTGGTGCCTGTAACCGAGCGCAGCCAAACGTACCACAGCAAAACCCCAGCGGTGCCAAGGCACACTGGGTGACCAGGAGGGTTAATCATTGCATGGAGAGCAGAGTGCCAGAGGGATCGGGGCAGATGGGGATATCTGGGAGGCCTGAGGTGACTCGTACACGTGAAAGCTGGGTGCTGGGGTGGCACAGGGGACAACGCAGGAAGCCAAAGCAGTGAAGAGTGGAAGCAAAGGAGCACAGTTATGTGGGGCTGGAGGTGAAGGTCGAAGGCTCCACGCAACGGGTGCGTGCTGCTGGTGGTTTTTAATAGTTGAATGTGTTGCTGTAAGGCTAAAAGCGCTGTGAGGGACAACCGGCAGCTGTAAAAGGCGCGCCGTGCTCCTGACCGCCGTCCATCCCTCACAGAATCCCGCTCTTCTCCCGCCCGCCCCTCACCTCCGTCCTGCCGCAGGTGGGGCTGAAACGGCCCGAAGGGAAACGAAAGCGGCGTTAAAAGCCGCGCGCGGGGAAGGGCTTGGAACTCGAGTTCGGCTTCCAGCTGGGCTCCCGCGGGAGCCGCCGCGCGAGGACGGAGGTGCGCGATCCCTCCGCGCGGCGGCGGCGAGCTTCCCGCCGGGTTCCGCGGGGTGAGGCACTCTTTGCCCGCCGGCGGAAGGAGCCGAGCCGCCGAGCCTGCGCGATGCGGCCTAGAAAAGGCGCGCGGCGACGCGGAGGCGCGGGCAGTCGGAGCCGCTGGGCGCCGCGACGAGGCGGCGGCTTGAGAGGCTTCGATCCGCAGCTTCCCTTCCGTTGGGGGGGGGCGGTGAGGCGGCGGTAGCCCCGGAGCCGCGCCTGCCCCCGCCCTGCCGCATGCTGCTGGGCTCGCTCCCTGAAGGGACCCGCAGCCCCCGCGCTGTCGGGGCGATGGGGGCGGGCGGCGGCAGGGCGCGGGGCGGCTGAGCGGGCCGTGAGGCGGCAGGCGCGCCTCAGCCTCGCAGCCCCCACGGCCTCCCGCCCTCCCTATGCCAGACGGAGCCCCTCAGCGGCACGGGGCTGCGCGGCCGCCCCCGCGCGATGAGAGGAGCTGCCCCGCCGTCCGGGGGCAGCCAGGAGCCGGGCGGGCGCCCAGCGCTTCGCCCGCTGCCCTGAGGAGGCGGCTGTAGCGCCTGTGCCGAAAAACCTCAGAACCGATCCCTTTTTGTTGTTTGTTTTTTTTTTTCCTTCCCATCCCGGGGCTTCATGCCCCCCCCCGAGGGAGGAGGATGGAGGCGGTGGGGGATTTTGAGTACAGCAAGAAGGACCTGATAGGACACGGAGCCTTCGCTGTGGTCTTCAAAGGTCGCCACCGTAAGGTAAACAGCGATGGGGCGGTTACACAACGCTGTGGGAGCAGCGCCGGGCCTCGGGGCGCTGCTGAGGGATGCGGTGGGGCCGGGCCTGCGGAGAGCTGCTGTGTGATGGGCACGGCTGGCTCCGCTCGTAAGGAGGCACGGCAGCCTGGCTGTGCGCTCGGCTGTTGGGCCGCTGCTCGGACGAGAGGGGAGGCTGAGCCCTTTGTTTGTCAGGAGGTCGTGTTTGGATGAGGAAGGGAGCTGATGGGAAATCGTCCCTTTTGGGTTGGGCTGAGGATCCCTGCAATTCAGAGGGGTCCGGTTTCCTGCTGGATATTCATAGATAGGTGGTGGTTTCTCGGTGCTGTGTGAGTTTAGGCTGGGCTCAGTGCCTCAAAAGCTGCTATTCCACAAAGCAAACCTCTGCTTGGAGCCTTTTGGAGCACTGGGAGGGTGCTTGCGGCTCCTGTGGAGGCAGCACAAGCAGAAAACGTGAGAAACTCCAAAGCTTAACAGAGGTGGTTATACCTTTCACATAAATAAGCATCACAAATAACTTCAGGTTGGACAGTAGGATACATTTCTTCTTAGAAAGAGTGGTGTGGCACTGGAATGTGCTGCTCAGTGAGGTGGAAGACTCGCTGTCCCTGGGGGTGGTCATGAAATGTGTAGATGGGGAACATAGCAGCATGGCTCAGGGTGCAGTTTTGGTGGGCAGTTGGAGTAGATCTTGGAGACCTTTCCCAACCTTAATGATTCTGTGATTCTATTAATAGGTAGTAAGCAGGAAGTATTTCTACTCAAAAACCAAGTGCTTGTGTAGTTTTCAGCTGTGGAGATCAAGAAGGATGAAGCTGGGAAGTCCTTAAAGAATAGAAGAAACTTCGTCATTGGGAGGGGACTGAAGGACAAACGGGATGTGATTATTTATGTTGTAATCTTTTTTTTTTCTTTAATGCTTTTGAACTCACGAAAATGCAGTCTGGCAGCAGCTGGATCTTAATAGCTGCCTGAACTACTGTGGAATGAAATAGTTCTTGATGGTGTCATGTGATGGAGTAATCAGTGGTGGGTAGGGTAGGGATGATCTTGCTGTTTCTTTAGTGCTTTGCTAGCTTCTTGTTAGTGGATAAAGTCAAAACTAAAAGCTGTTAATACTTTTCTGTTTGTTTGCTTGCAGAAAACTGATTGGGAAGTAGCCATAAAGAGCATTAACAAAAAGAACTTGTCAAAATCACAAATCTTACTTGGAAAAGAAATTAAAATCTTAAAGGTATGTTAATTGCAGTGATTTCTAAAGCTGCTTTGCTTGAAAAGGAAAAGAGACTTTTGATGCAGTTCATTTTGGGTCAGGAGTGGTATCACTGTAATTGTTGCTTTACCTTTTGCATCTTTTGTTTGCTTCAGACAAAATCCAGAATTAAAGAGGCCAAGAAAAAAAGTTCTTTAGCTCCAGGGATGGTCTCAGAGCACATTGAGGGCATGTTTTTCTTACAAGTGGAGGATTGCTGTAGAATCAGCATCTGTGCTCCATTTATTGCACATACAGGAAGGTTTGTCCTCCAGGATGTCCAAGATGTGTCACATCTTTCCCAAGCAGTTCATGTAACAAAAGTTACAGCAGAGGTCTTCCATCATTCTTCATCTTTTATTTTCAGTCAAAGATGCCTTGGGAATTGGAAGTGGTGTACTGAATGTGATTCCTGGGGCAGCCTTCCCATTCAGAGTTAACTGACTTTAAAAGTTCAGTGTGGCACTAATGAAGAAAATAAAACAGAACAAATTTAGTTCTAAAACTCTGTTTTATGGAAACATCTTAGGTATTCTTCTGTCATTTTCCATTCTCTGAACTTCACTACATCTCATCTTACGTAGCTTTGCAGCAATAATTAGTGCTGATTTCAATGTGCTGTTTTTAAGCTTCTTGAGGTGCATTCTATTCTATATGCTAGTATGTATATTCTAGTTCATATGTTATGTGCTAGAAATAGTAGTGTTGGCTATATTTGTAAGCTATAAGTGCTTAGCAAGGAGAGATACTTTTGTTTTAAGTGGTTTCAGATAATCACATGAGTTGTCATGTAAGTTGTATTTGGTGTTATTTGGCTTGTATTTCATTTCATTGTAAAATAAGAGGGTTGGCTTGAAAATAGCATAGCTAGTGACTCCCGTAAGGAAGAAATGTGTTAGACTATAAATTCAGCAGTCATTGAAGGATTTAGTGCTGTATTACTTTCTATAACAACACATAGAAAATGAATTCTGGAAACAAATGGTATTTGACCTGCAAGTATATTGTGTGACTTTCTATTGCTGTGAATATAGTTTAAATATTTCCATCATCAGATGTAAAACTCTTTAAGCATTACCTGGCATATTACGTTTAAAATAAGAACAGGCTATTTCCATAATACAAATACTTTCTTCTACAGGAACTTCAGCATGAGAACATTGTAGCTCTCTATGATGTCCAGGTAAAACACGACTTCATTAATTTTATTTATGCAAATATAAAGTATAGTAAGATATTTTTAAGTGGTCATGCATTTTCTTACTGTTGTTGTCACTTTGGTATTTAGAAAAGAAAATCCAGTTCCCTAGCAGTGGCAGGGAGGGCTCTGTCATATTCGGCACATTACATGCTTGTTTTATATTGACTCTGCTTATCTGTTGGGATAGCTGTGAGAAATCTGGTTTACTTCCAGGCAGCAGGGGCAAGTGGGAGCCTGCTTATCTCTGCAGAGGGCTGTTTGTGTAGTCTGGTCCTGTTTGCAGTGAAAAAGCATCAGCTGCCTGGGCTGGGAGCTGGATCAGTGTCAGTAGCTGTTCTTCTGAATTAGCATTGTTGCCTTGGTTCTGTAATTTAACTGGGAAGGAGGTGTTCAAGGCTGGTGACTGAATACACCCGAAGGAAAGTATACTAGTAGGAGCTGATCTGAAAGGATGAAGCAAGTGGCATTTAGAAGTCAACATAACTTAAGATAGTGTTGTAGAAAACCATCTCTACTGCTGTGGAGATGTCTCAAAGACAAAGAAATGTGTTTTATAGCCCTTTGTCATGGTGAGGGAAAGCTGAAGGAAGCAAGAGATCATTACTGTGCATGTATATATTACTGTTACTTAAATTGTGTTCAAATGGATGGCATAAAATTTAAAAGTCAAGCAGATATTTGAATCTTTTCAAGTAGGTGAAACAAGAATTCGAAGACTTTGCACTGTCCTTTTATTCCCAGGTCCTGTCTGACTAGGAGAAGGAGTTACTTTTGTAGCCTATACAGGGCAGTGTATTCTATTTAGCAGGAAGTACATTTCTTATATTGTAAGGCTTGCAAGGACTGAGTAAAGCTAAATATGAGATTGTGACGTATGCAGCCCTTTGTTCTACTTGAACTATACATTTATCTCCTGGGCTTGATTCTCATCTTAAATACAGAAATACATTTATGAATAAAATTAAGAACCACCCTCAGGGCACTGCATAGTTAAAGCAGTGCAAAAATAGACACTTCCATGTTCTTCGCCGTTTTCTGCCCTTATATGTTTGCATCCTAAAAGATTTTCAGCTCACATGTAGATACGTGTCTTGTGTAGCTGCAGAAAACTGTGTTTGTGGGATACATGCATGGCATTGTTAGGTTTTACTGTGTATAGTGCTGTAGGATGTGAATTAACTTCTGCTGACCTATGATTCAAAGTAGTGGATTCATGTGGTGACAGACTATGCTTCAGAACTTCCCATTTGGACTCTTTTCTGAGTCTTGACTTCAAAACTCTGCCTTTTGAGTGATACAGCTGAGGGGGAAAGTGCATTCTCTTGAAGAGACCCGGCCTTCCTGAGTAATGCTAAATGGAAACGGTTTCTCAGCACTAAATTTAGTACATCTGAACATCTTCAAAGAAACTGGAATTGTTGACTGAGAGTCTTGGTGTGTGAGTAAGCAGCTGAATTTTGGATTTATCATTTATGGTTGTTTATATGTGAAGGATGCTTATTAAGCTTTGCAGCTCAACCTGAAGGTGGTTGGTTAGATACATTGTGTTTTGAGGATTTAACATTGTTCATCTTCTAGCTTTGCAGAAGCTCTTGCTGCTTTTGATTTCCGTACAGGAGAAGAGAAGACAGATCTATGCTTTTATTGATTTACCTAAAAGTGTTTTAGAAACAACTTTCATGCTTCGCTGCTCTGCCACAGGAAATGATGCCCTCAGAGTGACACTCCCTTGTGAGTGTTTGGCCCTGTATTCTCCTTTTGAGAAGGGGATGTTCCTGCTTGTCACTGACCATTGCACTTCAATAAAAACAACAGTTACAGCAAAATTAAAGGAAGAACTCTCATATCTTGGATATATTTTGAATAGGTTCATGGCAAAACATAAAGCAGTATGATGCTACTTCTATAGAAGAAATTACTTTGCAAAACATGGTCAAGAGAATGTGACACACAGATAAGTCTTTCTGTATGGGGCTTGGTTTGTGAAATATTATACATCATTAACTTATAAGATTACATTAACTTATAACCCAGCAAGAATGAGCACTGTGCAAGGCATTCACATGGCTGGTAGGTTGTTACACCTACAAGTTTTCCTTAGCATTTCATGTCCTAGCATGTACTGCCCCTTTTGTTTGTCGTAGCATTGTGAACGTGGACATAATACAATAAGGTAAGACTTGAAGTATTCAGGCAACTGTTACAGTCTTTCAGACAACAGTACATGAACATTTAATCCTGCTGTTGCTTCAGCCTAGGTATGAACACCACTCTGATACATTCCTTAGTATGTATGGAGCCATTTCCATTACTGGAAATAACCGTTCATCTGGAGTCACCCCCAGAGGAATTAGTACACCATTAGTGTTGTATATGTATTGGTCAGCATTCAAATCTTTTGTTCTGGAGCCAGCACAATAATTGTCCTTGATTTCCCTAAGGTGGGCACATGCAGTGCTGACAGGTTTGACCTGCAGTTAAGCATTTTATGTAAGCAGAGCATATTGCAGTTTGTGCTATGGCAGAAGTCTGGGAATTTGCACAAGGCATTCTGGAGATGCGTGGTTCTAAGGCCGAGAGTGTTTGTGCAGATACTTAAGTATGAACTTTCCACTTACGAGAGGCAAACATGTTGCTGTAGTAGATCTTTGAAAAATAAACACGTGCAGCTCACCTCTGAAGGTGGAATTACTTATTTTGTGAAGCGCAACGCTTGTGCAATAAATGGATTGCAAGACAGAAGCTCTTGAGACATTTTTTACTTATCTTTTTGGGCAAGAGTTGGTATTCTTTCATTCAAGAAAAAAAGCTTCCTGAGTTGCAGAAGTGGTATAAAAATAGCATTAAAATGAAGCTCATTTTCCTATGAGATATCATTCATCCTGCAAAAGAAGAACAAAGAACCTTGGATCAAATTAATTGGGGAAAGGGAGCCCTGTTTCTCAAAAACAAAGAGTCTAAAATAACCTTTAACTCACTGGTATGAAGTGCATTGAGGTCCATGGATAAAGTATTATACAGCAGCAGGAAGGTGTCAGTAAGTTATTTGGAATGTGCTATTTATAGACCATGAATTTATGGGCTTTTTTTGCAGTTCATGATCCCAAGTGCATGCTGAGTAGAACTAATCTCACATGGTGCCAGACAGTGCTTGCTTTAGCAAATAATTTAATTCAGAACCTCTTTAGAATGTCAGCCGTCAGAGTGAAAGCCTGTGATGTATCTCAGGGATAGTGTTTTAAAAGAATGAATTAATCTTCACTGTATGGAGTCTGAAGTTTGCTATTTGAACAGTAGTTTAGCAAGAGCTAATTTCTAGTTTGTTATTGGAAACAGTGTCTGAACAGAGATTGTTTCTTGTCTTAGTTTGTTGGTGCAGAGCAGAGCAAATAGCTGCAGCTGCTTCTGTCTCTGAAGGCAGTGAAAGCAAGTGGGAGCCAAGCCAGCAATGCCTTGGTACCTATAGCTCAGCCTTTCCCTACATGCAAGTGCCCATGATTTCTTACTAGGGATGCTGGTGGATGGAATGGTGCCTATCTCTAACTGCTCTTTATCGGTGTCATTAAATACTCCTGTTTGCTGAAGGACTCCAGCTGGTCTGGTGGTATCATTGCGTGGTTCCTGAGGCAGTTGTTTCAAATGTTCTGGAGCATCTTCTTGATCCTGGTGTGCCACAATTCGTATTGCCTGTCAGCAGAGCTGGTTCTGAACTGTCATTATGTATGCCTCAATTTTATTTCTTTTCCTCAACTTTTCTTATTTATCAGTATCCATCCTTAACTGCATATGAAAAAAACAAACAAAAAAACCCCACCAATATTATCTCTACCATTTTTCTGGGTTTATTCTTCCCTGCCAAATAGTGACAAATGTTTTCAGACTTACAGGGCAAATAGGCCCTTTAGAAAATGTAAAGGTTTTGAAATACTTTTCCGTACCTTTCATTCAGCAACTCGTGCAAAGTGAAAGGCTGGCAACAAGATCATTGGATGGTCAGGAACAACACTAGCACGGGTGCTGAAGGTTAGGGATAGCCAATTAGAATTTGCCTTGACCAAACAATTTACTTTCACCATCTCCTTTACTTGTTAGTGAGGTACAGCATTTCACTTACCAGGAAATGAGTGACACTGCTATTGTGGTACATTTCCTGTGGCTGATTGCTCTTTTATGTGAACAATTGGCAAGCATGCAAACTATGTGAATCCTACAGGTGCAGGTCGCTTAGTCTGAGATGACACTTTTAGTTGGAACCAACAAAATGTTCAGTCCTTTGGACGTCATAGGAGCAGAACATGTTAGAAGCTGCTGCTGCAGTGCACTTGCAGAGCAGCATGGGAGTATCTGTAACACAGTGAAATGGTCTTAAGGATCTGGAGCAGTCCATTTTCACTAAATCATTAGAACCTTTGCCAATTGTATCTAA
Organism: Perdix hodgsoniae; assembly: GCA_035772895.1. Classification (NCBI taxonomy): domain Eukaryota; kingdom Metazoa; phylum Chordata; class Aves; order Galliformes; family Phasianidae; genus Perdix; species Perdix hodgsoniae. The sequence continues at coordinate 6,434,535 of JAPSGF010000022.1, forward strand.
TGCTCTAAAAAATGAGGAGTGTGTCCCTGACCAATAAATAAATAAAGCAAAGCACGAGTTAATGTCAGGAAATCAGGTAACAGCAGTGCACAAGCTGTCATGTGAACTCTCGCTCCCTTGGGACTGGGATCATAAACTGCAATTAAACAGAATCCACAAACTTGGAGCGAAACCATAGTAACTGTCCTTAGCACAGCTCCTCCTCCTGCAGCTCGTTAAATGCTCATTGCAGACTTTCATCTTTTTCTAAAGGAGGGCTTCCTAACCAAAAAGAAATTGAGGGTATGTTTCTGCCAGTGTGCTGGAGTTCTAGCAGCAGCTGTCACAAGTAACCATGAATGTTTTGACTTCTCTTTCAATTAATGTCTTTTAAGTGGAACTACTGCACTGAACCTGTGATTTGGGTTGGAACTTCACATCCCCTGAGAGAACTGTGGGAAGTCTGGGATTAAAACACAGCAACTTTTGGCAAATATGTTGCCTCTTCATCTTTTTTAGTAGGCTTATCTGTTGTTTCCTATTAAGCTTCGCTATCTTTTACTAGCAAGTTGAAATAAAACCTGTATTCAGAATAAGAGGGAGCAAAAGTAGTTTTTTGTCATGAAAAATTGCAATAAATAAAGCAAGATATGCTGAGAAAAAAATGTTCCATAATTGTTTCAACACAACATGCATTTGTTTTGCTTGATTAGTTTTCTAGGTACAAGTATTGGCCAGAACAGCTCCAGTTGCAGTAATTTTATGATCTGTATGTAAATGTAAATTTTTGAAAGCTTTGCTATCTGCTTCAAGAAACAGTTTAAAATAGCTTGCTAGGTCAGCTCTATTCCTGAATGTTACATCTGAAATGTGGTGGTTTGCTAATCTTTTCCTTTTTGAGCACTTTTTTTCACTTAGCAAGTCAACAGAAATTGTTCTTCTGGAGAATGATGATAGTGTGAGCTTTATTTTTCAGCAAAGTAATTCAGAGGAGAAAAATGCATCTGCAGAATTGCCCTGTGAGAATGGATACCACGTTCCCAGTCAGGCTGGCCAACAGCAGTAATCTGAAATGGGAGCAACTGTGAAGGGATAAACAACTTCAGCCATTTTGAACTAAAGCTTCATTGGTGGGATACTGAAAAGTATACGTGGGTAGGGGTTAACGCTGGAGAGGAAGGGGAGGTGAGGGCTGCTGTGACAGCTCATCTGTTCCTTGTTTCTTAAGGGAGCAGCTTTGTCTGAAAGGACTTTGTTTCCAAGAGAGTCCAGAAAACACATTCTCTTAGTGCTGAGATGAATAAATGTCTGTCATGAGCTGAGCATTACATACTGCATTAAGCTGTTGGTTTTGTGCAGTGTGTTGTGTAGCTGAAGCAGTGACGCTGTGGGACATCTATTTCTGATTCATGGGATTGCTATGTTTGGGTGGAAATCCAATAGCTGAGCTTTCTTCTTGTCACTGGAGAGCAGACAATTTCCATGCTTCTTAGCCGTGTTATTCTTTTACACATCACAGTTGCCCTTTAAGTGAAGTGATCCTCAGCTTGCCAGAATTTTCGGTTTGGTGAATTAGGATCTCAGAGTATCAGCTGTGATCAGTTAGAAGAGAGGTTAATGAGTGGTGATTGCCTTCTGTTTTCTTGCTATCAGCTCAGTTTCAGAGATTTCAGAACATTCTGCAAATGGTGGATTTCTTCTCGTGATGCCTATGTGTCAAGCTTAGAGCAGTAGCAGTGTGTTGGAGATGGCAGTGCATGCAGGTGTCCTGGCTTCTTCCTTTTTTCTTCAACTCAAGACCAGTCTTTGCCAGACAAACTGATAAAAATCATTTGGAATTGGTTTAAATAATGCTAGCAGACAATTTGGAAGCTGTGATTCCAGATGTGGATTGCTTTTTGGAATTCTTGGAGTTCCTGAAAGATTGTGGGCTTCTGTCTTGGAAGAAATTGTTGCATAGGATGAGTGTATTTTCAGTAATTTACAGGGTGGGTAGGGTTTTTTGTGGTGGGTGGTGGTGGTTTTTTTTTCCCCACTAAAATATTACCTTCCTGATAAAATGCACTTAGATTTTGAGGCTTTTATGGGATTTCAAATTATAGTTCATGTTGGCCACAGCTCTTAGAGAAACACTGAACAGTTAGGACCTCGTGAAATGTGATCTACTGCTGCTTTAGTATTCTATATTGGTTGGAGTTTACCCTTCATTCCCACCAGATTTGCCTAACATTCCTAGAAACTTGCTTTCTTTGAAGCTAATTTCAAAATGTAAACAAATCTGTAAAGTGTTTGAATGTTCTGAGCTGGGAAAATCCTCCAGAGTCTTTCTCCAACGCAGATGAGAATGGCTGAACTAAATGCTTCCAGAAATGAGGTAGTCTCCTATAATCTCAAATTAACCTTAAAATGTCTGATTCATCTCAAACTGCTTAAACTCGTTAGCTCCAAAGAGGGGAGAGATGTTTTTACTTTATCTAAAATGTCTGAATGTCTCCAGCTTTGTAGGCACAATAAAATTACATGAGAAACTAGAAAGCATCATGTTTATTATCGACGAAAGCTCTTCACACAGAGCAATGCTTGTTTAAGAAAAGGAATATTCTAGTTAAAATCAGAACTCGATACAGAGGTTCTTACTGCATTCTGTGGAGTGTGTAGATAATTTACAGTAGCTGTTAGCTCTTTTGTCGTTTAGTAGCTCTTACTCAGTTATGAGAGGGAATTCAGGTTGCAGATGGGTCAAAGAAGGTCAGTGCTTTGGAAAATCTCAATAGGACTGCTATATCAAATCACAGCTTTCCATAAAGCATTTAGGTCTGTGGCATGGGCGTGCTTCTGCCTGTGACTCATCGAGGGAGATGTTTTACAGAGTATGCATGAATCCTGATAGAAGCATCCTACAGAATAGCAATTGGGAATCGCTCTACACCGGGCACAACTGTGCTGTGATTTGTGCACGACCTTCAGCTTTTCAGATGTCAGAGCTTGTTTTATCCAGAAGGAGGGAAAATAACCTTGAAAGTCCTCCTCTAGAAAAGTGGTTTTCATGGCCAGTTTGTCTTGCTCACACTTCATCACTAACGTACCAGATAGCATTTAGAAATATTACTGCCCCATTACGGATCGGTTTCAGTGGTGTATGATAGTAAAGGTATACTCACTTGTTGGGGCTTTTCTTATAGAAGACGCCTTGATAGAGAAAGCACGAAGCAGATGAGTTCTAAGGGAAATGTGAAAGATTATTTTACTTCATGATGTTCTTCTTATACTTGGTTAATGCGGGTATTAAAGGCTCTGTCTCGTCACATTCTTAAATGGCATTTCTTCTCTTTTAGGAAATGCCCAGTTCTGTCTTTTTGGTGATGGAGGTATGTGTTTGTATATATGTTTCTTTCTGGTTAATTTTTAAATACCTTTTGGGGAGGAAAAAAAAAAAAATTCCTTCTTTGCACAGCTGCAAAATAACAGGTAATTCTGAAAACAAGGTTATTAATTTTCTGTGCAGTGCTAAGTTTATCCGCAGTGTTTGTACCCTTTTATGTTCTATGATACTATAAGCATTGATGAAGCATTACACCTCAAATTGGTAATTACCAACAGTTGAGAAAACAAAATTAAACAGCTGGAAAGAGTCTTCTAACTGCAGAGAAAAAGATTACAAAGTAGAAATTAACACACAGGATTTCAGAGCTTGTGTTTTGAGTAAAAATCTTTCTTTTTAACAGTACTGCAATGGTGGGGATCTGGCAGATTACTTACAAGGTAATTGTTTACTGTGTTACCTTATTAGGAAGCTCTTGCATTACATGTATTTGTGTGATCTACTGATATTTCTCTGAGTTCTTTGCTTGTGATTTAAATATTTTCCTGTTTATGAAATGTCTGTAATTCTGCAATGCTTATTCTCCCTGCTGTGATTTTTTTTTAGAGTACCCTCTTTATTAGATTAACTGAATGCACTAATGAGTTCCATATTAGCTGCTTGTAGGACTGGTTTTGAACCAATGCTGGGAATGTTGCATTCAGAGGTTTGGTTTTTTTTTTAAGATAGAATGTGGATTTCTAGAAATTTTGGGGCTGTCCTTCCTGCTTTTCCTCTCTCCTCAGAAACGTAATTGGAAAGAAAGTACAGCTCCTGTATATTACAGCTTTCTGGTTGATCTTCAAGGTACTTGAACGCATTTTGTGATGCCTGCTTGGTCTTAGCTCTTATGGAGGTAGGAAGACAAGTGCTTCAGAATAGCAAAACTCCAATCTCCAATCATACGTGTTAAACCAGAATTGCAAACTGGGGTTACTGTGTCACTTTTGTCACTCGTAATTTAAAATACCATTAAACTTGCAGTGAAAATGAATAAAATAATGCACAAACAAAAAATGTTTCTTGCCACTATTTATGAAACAACTGAATGTGACATTCCCATATTTGTAAATGAGAGATCTATATAAGTAACATGCTGAAAAAATGTGACGAGTCTCTGTTTCTGGAATCACATTTTGGAAACGGGTCCCTGTGTTTGATTCCACCTGCTTTCTTTCTCACCCTTCAAACCAATCCTTATTACAAAGAACATTTTGAGCAGCTATGTTAATCTCCAGATTTTTTCTGACAAAAATATTCTTCTGCTTGCAGTATGTTGAAGGAATCTTTTTGTGAACAGCTATTGTTATGGTAACTGTGTATATTAAAAACTTAATTCACTTCCCATTAAAATCCTTGGAAAGACTCATCCAGCTCCTGCATCCTGTGCCTTCTCATACTGCAGCTTGAGCTAAAACCTTCCGAAGAGACTTTGAAAAGTGCATCTTAGCTTTTCCCCTCAAAACAAATTTTGTCATGGATTAAATTTGTGAGTGGAGTGGTTTTCTGTGTCCCCATAACAATTTGTTGAAGGAAAAATTGGGTTTTTTCAGCTTCAGGCTGTGATGTGATTTCAGATAAACTTAATGTTGCAAACTGTAAGAGTTCTTTAATGTTCCTGAATCCTGTGGTTCTTTGCCTTTTAGAGAATTTAGGATTTAATAGTAGTTAAGATATCGTAGAACTATTACGCTACTGGGTTGAATAAACTACTGTAAAAGCAGGTAATCCAGAGTACAGTAACTAATGTTAAACTATGGAGATGGATACGTTATTTAGAACACAAGTCTTTGTAGAAGAATATTGGAAATTGGAATTATTTTGAATAAAATTCACTATAATTTGATAATCTTAATTGTTTTCACAGTTGATCACTGTGAAGTTTGTTAGTTGTTTTTTTTTTTTAACTGACCAAATACTTATTTTGTCATTTACTATTGTGTGTGTTATTTTCAGCTAAAGGAACTCTTAGTGAAGACACCATCCGAGTGTTCCTCCAGCAGATTGCAGCTGCTATGCGTATCCTGCACAGTAAAGGAATCATTCACAGGGATCTTAAACCACAGAATATTTTATTATCTTACGCCAGCCGGAGGAAGTCAAGTGTCAGTGGCATACGTATCAAAATAGGTAAGTACACTTTATTCTGGTATGAAGGTAAATCATCACTATTTGGTTGTTTCCCTACTCAGAGAACCTCTTTGTAGTTAAAACACTGAGGCTGTATTGGCTGTGTTATATGTTAAATTGATGTAAATCAAGACAGTGAGCCCAGAATGATCAGCTTAATGCTGTAATGTGGATTTCCAGTGTAAAAAATCTTGAGTCATAAAGTCCTTTTGGATCAGCAGAAAAAGGCTGTCGCTGAAAACTGATGTTTCTAGTACTAACTGTATTAACTAGGCACATTTGTAAACTCTGAAATGCTGAGTAGCCTTTAGCCCATTTCAAGACTGCTTGCAAGACTCTAAGCACAATTCTACCTAGGCTCTCTTGTTGTAGACCTTTCCAAGAGTTTTTGAAAAGTTTTAGACATGTAGGTTATAACCCATTTTGTGACAGAAGGAGCTTCAGCATTGTAACTGAGGAAAGCTGTTAGTTGTTAAAGATGCTGCCAAGCTGCAATTTATGAGGAACTTGGGAGTTTCAGTCTCTCATTGCTCTCTCTGTTATGTGTCCATATAAAAAGACTTTGGTTTTGGCGTGTTTCTTCTAGTGCTTTTTTTAACCAAAATCTGAGGTCTGTTCCAACTCAGTCCATCTTCTGAACACCACAGAACAAACAAAATTTATTTTACTGCTCTTACTTGATAATTTCAGATACTTTTCCCTGTGTGGAAAATTCAGGCATCTGAAGTTTAATTTCCAGAACTTCTGCCTGCTGTGATGTCATTGAAGCAGACAGTATGCTCATCACTCCTAATGAACCATTTATCTTTAGAAACTGACTTTAATCCTTTCTTACTGATGCCAGACAGCATGTTCTGCAGCTGGGGAGATGGCTGAGCAGCAATTTGTACAAATGATGCCACTGCTGCTTTCTTCTCTTGCTATTTGGAAGATAGTACATTATTCTTTCAGTGTTTAACATAGATTTTTGCTGTTCCATGAAGATGGATTGTATCTGTTTTTAGCTTCCTCACTGACAATTGTACCAGATTTCAATAAAAGATGATCTCTAGATTACAAAAATCTGAAAATTGCCTTTCTTTTTGTTGACAAATGTTTCTTTCCACAGCTGACTTTGGTTTTGCTCGTTATCTGCATAGCAACATGATGGCTGCAACTCTGTGTGGTTCCCCAATGTATATGGTGAGTGACTGCATTTCTCAATTTGAAGCTTAAACATGCTACTACCAGAACAAAATAGTTGACTGCTGGCAGATTGGCAAATGCCTGAGGTTACTTGGAATCATTAAGGACAATATTGTAGCTTTCCTTTCCATACTTTTACTAGTTCCCTTTTTTTCTTGTGGTTTAGAGATCATGATTGTTAAAATAAAAAGAAATGAGAGAGACACTGAGTGTCTTTAGTGCTGTTTCCTTTTTTCTTAATGTGCTCTCTATGCTTCTCCCACCCCCTTTTTCCTTTCTTATAAAACATTTTGGAGTTACCTGCCATTATTTTTTGCTAAGTGGTGGTATTTATTTCAGCACTAAGATCTCTGTCTTTGCACTGCCACTCCTATGTTGTGTGGTCACGGGAAAATCACTTTGTTTTCCCTTGTCTTGTTTTTTATGTGTGAAATGGTGATGATGGTATTCCTTGTGAAATCCTTGCTTATTTATCTACAAGAAGGACTGCATCAACCAAGTAAATACTGCTTACTTTGTGTTCCCATACATGCAGATCATTAGCTTCTTTCTTTAGAACATCAGCGTTTCTAGTTTTATGTTTCTGATACGTAACTTTCATTTTAGATAGTGTAATACAATTACCTTTCAAGTAATGATGCAGACTAAAATCCTTTCATTTCCTATTAAATATTTTAAATTAAAATATTTTACTCTTTACAAAAAGCTGATCTCTTAATACCACTCTGACAGAAGTATTGTGTAATTCATATTGTTGTGGCTTTGTCTTTTGCTTTGCCTTCTGAGATCTTCCTGTACTTTCTAGGCCCCTGAAGTGATTATGTCTCAACACTATGATGCAAAAGCAGATCTGTGGAGTATAGGAACTGTGATTTATCAGTGTCTTGTTGGAAAACCACCTTTTCAGGTAACACTTTTATTTGTTTCCCTTTTTCTATTACTCTTCACAGTATCATGGAAATTCCCAGAGCTTTTCCTTCTAGGCATGAAAACAGAGGTAAATAGAGATGTTTGAATGCTGATGCTTGAAAGGCCAGATAGCTTGAGGATACCAAGGGAATACTTGTATTTTGTGTTCAATCCGGGGCAAATGCAGAAGGATAATCAGTACTGAAATCAGTGCTGTGCTTGGTGTGTGTGTGCATGGGTACAGAAGCTACTTTCTCTGTTAAACTGAACTGTAATTAATATACATTTTTATTTGACAGGCCAATAGTCCTCAAGATTTGAGAATGTTTTATGAAAAGAACAGGAATTTGATTCCTAGGTATGTCACCATGATCCTTCCTGTCACTTATGTTTGTTGATTGAACAATTTTTCCTCTTTGAGAATGCCTGGGATGCATACAAATATTTTGTGTTGCTGTCTTGACAAGGAAGCAGTACGATAGCAGTGACTCACATTGTGTCTTACCTTCACTGCATTGCTGAGTTGAGCATCCTGTACTAAGGTTATGTACTGAAAATTTAGGGACATGGTAGAATGCTGACTTCCAGAAATTTTTAATGCATTATACATTATTTCATGTATGTGTGAAATTTAATAATATACGTTTAAATTCCTTTTGTATGCAGCATACCTCGAGAAACATCAACTTACCTGGCTGACCTGCTGTTGGGTTTACTTCAGAGAAACCAAAAAGACAGGATGGACTTTGGTACGTAACTTTTCCTTTTGCCCTCTTGTTTTGACGTATTAGTTGTATACATGTGACCAAAGCAATTGTCCTCACCTTTTGTCTACAGGCTGGTACATGAAAAATGAAGTGTATTTTTCTTCCGTGTTACCATAAAAGAGGACTGTAATAAAAGAAACAAACAAAAAACCTCAACAACAACAAATAAACATTGTTAGTTAACGACTGACAGTATTAAGTGAAGCATATGAGTTATTACTTTGTTGTTGAGAAGTAAAATACAGTTGTGGCCTCCCTCCCTTCTATTTACTGATATATCTTAAACGTTTGTCAGTCATTTTTGCTGCTTTTATCGTTTTATACAAAATCAGACAGATATTATATGTTATGCTTTTCATGGTAATTGTTTAAGTTAATTTGTTGCACAATTTTTTTTATTGCAGTTTTATCCCATATCCCAGGAAATGTTAATCTTAAACATTGAGCTGAATAAAACTAACTTGATATAAAACAATGTTTTTTATATGGAGATTTGTTTTAGCAACAAGGTAGGTGATCCATCACATTTAATCTGTGGGATGGTGAGCGAGAGCCTAAACTTCAAATCTCTTCAAGCTCTCTGTAGATGAGACAGAGTTCTCTCCTTCCCTTTACTGTTAGGTCTCATGATGCTGACTGAGATCCTTGAGTGAATTACAACAGTGAGACATGCTCAGTTTCATTTCTGCTCACAGAGGTTCACATTGCTGTTTAGTTATGCATGCAAGCTTAGTTTTGTTGCAGTAGTGAAAGCCACAAAGTGGCTCGTTCACTTGTGATCCTTGTGTAGTTGTGAAAAGACTAGGTTCAATAGGCTGAAGAGAAAGGAGCATTTGAAAGGTATCTGGGATGTTTACTTCAAGCTCAAGCCTTTCCTGATTGCATTGTTTTAAACTTTCCATTGCTGATTTGCTCTAAAAATTACAAACTTCGGAAAATAATTTGAAATTAAAAGCACTGATTCTGGAGTAATTAAGATGTTGCTGCTTTGATAAACAGGCATGTTTTTTTGTGTAGATGTAACTTAAGTAACATGATATAAACGGTGTATGTTAGAAATTAGATGTAGGAAAAAAAAGAATATTTGGTCAAAATGACCCACATGACTCTGACAGTATTCAGATGTCAACTTTTAAATTTGGAAAGAAGAATTAATACGTCACAAATGTGGATTTTGAGTAATGGATCCCACCTGCACTCTCAGCATGCTGATCCCCACAGTTACTTCAAACCTGGGAAACACTGTAACATTATGGTAGTATGAGAATGCATTTGTGCTAAGATGGAAAAACAGAAAGCAGAATGGTAGTGAAGAAAGTCATGTTTCCCTTGGCTGAGTCGCTTGAAGGGCCTCAAAGGGGCTGCTCTGGAATGTGCTTAGCAAGGCAAGTGAAAGGGAGAGTGTACAACTGAGCACTGTTGCCTGTTGTTCAAGTAAAAAATAGCACTGCAAATCTTGCTTATCTTTTAGTAATATCAAGAAGAACAGCAGGTGTTGTAGAAAAGCTCAGAACACCTGATCCTCATGTTAATCATTACATTGTTCTGGTGTTACTGCTGGACTCCCTCCCCTATCAGTCTGTGGAAGAAAGTGTTGTTGAAAGGAGGAGAGTGCAGACCGAAGGGTTTTTTTGAGCTGTTGGCTTGTTTTTTTATTTCTTTCTGTCTGTCTTTCTGCCTTTCTTTCTCTCCCTTGTTATGTGCTTAGGTCTAACAAACATATTGTTTTTCCTCAGCTTTTAGAACATTAAAGCTCACAAAGCTCAGCAGTTAGTTTCCACTCACCATCAATTCTCCCTCACTAAAGGTCTCACATTTTAGAAGATTGTGTGAACTGTTGGTCAACTGGTTATGCTAACTCATCCATCTCAGAGTTTCCATTTAACAACAAAAGCAAACATATCTATTGTTAGAACAATAACAAGTTAGCTAATGAAATTGTTCAAGAAAATGGTGTTTACCTCTGCTTTAAACTGAGCCAGCTGCACAGGTTTCTGTTCTTCCACAGGGAATTTGGAAGGAGAATGGCTGCTGGTCTGTTGTGATCTTCAGCCATTGAAGGAGTAGCATTAAATAATTTCAAAAAATAAGCATCATTTTTTGGGAAAGGCAGAAGTGAAAATACTTTCAATGTTTGATGTAAAAGATGCTCATCATTTTGAAGAGCAAACCAAAACCAAATTTGTGCCATATTGTACATAGCAAACATAATTTGTTATGAGTGTTGAAATGCCTCTTGTGTACAAGAACCTTACGTTCAGTAACAAAATGTCCTTTAGTGATTGTATCTGATTTGTCTTGCTGGCTGTTATTGGAAGTTATTAAATTAATTTCATTTCCTTTCCAAATGCTGTAGCAACATATAACATGGAAGGCTTTGATCTGTTGCAAGCTTTTCATCCTCTGGCTATGAAATATTGATTCTGGGAAGGCAACCATTTACCACTACCCGCATTATAGTCTAAAAATTGTGTCATTTGTACATTAATTCTCAATGGTGGTTGTTTCTTGTTCTACAGAAGCATTTTTCAACCACCCTTTCCTAGATCAGATTTCAACAGTCAAAAAATGTAAGTAGTTTTGATTTTTCACTTATTTTTGTAAATGAATGTTGGGGCCTGGAAGGGAATTAAAATCTGCCGTTTTCCTGAGATGCTTTCTTAAGTCTGATTTGCATTCTGTTGTGAGCCTTAGAGTTGAATCTTCTTTGGTACTATGCTATGCTGTCACACGACACTTACTAATTCCTTTCACATTTCAACTTAACTTAGAAACCCATGTGTGTTTAAGGATGTGTGGTGGTTATAAATTCACATGAGGGTTTATGGATGAAAAGTAATGAGGAAATGAGTTTGCAATTCAGACTTTCAGAATACCAAACCCATGTTTTTGTTTGGGTTTTCCTCTTTTAGCCTGTCCCGTACCAGTGCCCACATATGCAGGCTCAGTCTCTGGCAGTTCCTGTGGCAGCTCACCTTCCTGCCGTTTTGCTTCTCCTCCAGTGAGTTCCCTCTTTTACAAAACAATCTCTAGAAAATATTTTCTGTAATGCTTGGCCAAGAATTAGCTCTGTAAATTCTTGGACACAGAATAGCTCTCAAGTAAACCACTGTATTTTCTATTTTCTAGAAAAATTGTTAATGTTTTGGTTCTGTCTTGCTGCTTGTATTGTACTTTATGGATTTGTTGTTGTTGTTGTTTGTTATTCTAAAGGCTTAAAACATGACCCAAAATGTAAACTTCTTTTGTTTATTTGGCCTGTGCTGGTGATAATTCCTGCTTCAGAGGCTTTATACTTAAAAGAGCTATTTTACCTTATGAATCAATAGTTCTGTAGCAGAGGTTTCTTACTCCTCCCTCCCTGCTTCAGTCTCTTCCAGACATGCAGCATATTCAAGAAGAAAACTTGTCTTCCCCTCCGTTGGGTCCTCCAAACTATCTTCAAGTGTCTAAGGACTCTGCCAGTACCAGTAGCAAGAACTCTTCCTGTGACACAGATGACTTTGTTCTTGTCCCACACAACATCTCTTCAGACCACTCATGTAAGAACCTTCCCTAGTTTTACATTTTAAAACATTTTTCACTGATAACCTATCTTTGTCTTGCTGTTGTTACTCACTGTTTTCCCTAAATATGTCTCAGTTCATACTGGATCTAATTTATTCAGTTTTGTTTACTTTTTGAAGGAAGACTATTTGGTATTTGTCCACGTCCATCTGGGACATTTTTTATCTGCAACTGAGTGACCAGATGCCAGGGTTTTAAGTCGTGCCCATTTTAAGTCATGGGCAGTGTTGGACTTTGGCAGTAGAACGTTTGTTGCAGGTCACATCTGAGGCATTTTCTTACACAAAACAACTTGTAGAATACTTGTATGTGTTTACAGAAGTTTGTCAGAGGTGTTTATTATCAGTAATATTGGAGAGGTTTTTTTTTAAGGTTTTGCCTCATGATGTGGGTTTTCTGTGTGTTCTTCTTTTTGCTGTAGATGATATGCCATTGGGAGCAGCTGGCAGGCGGGCTTCGAGCGAGTTCTTGATGTGTGGAGGGTAGGTGTGCTGAGCTTCATCCAAAAAAAGTCTCATGTTCTAAAATGGGTACTGTAGCTGTAGAAGATGTTGCTGGGTTTTTTGGCATTTGATGGGTTTATATAGCTGTGACTTTCTGGAAGATTAATACAGCAAGTTGAATTTGATATGAATATGTAAACAGCTTAAATCCAGAAAGCTTTGCTGCGAAGCAGGTAGTTTCTCTGATGTGAAGAACAGCCTTTTTGACAGCGTTTCTTGTTTTCACAGACAGTCACCATTAACTATTTCTGGAAGCTCAGGAACTGTACAGAAACCATCCTCAACCTCTTCTCGAAGTACTGCTTCTGGTACAACTAACAGGTGTGTGATGAAGGCTTAGTATTTGCTTTTTTAAAAAAGGTTCTTTATTATTGTATGTTTGATTAGTTTGTTTTTATTGTGGATTACTACAGGAAACTGAATTGAAATGGCTACACTTAATACAGTGTAGTGGCTGATGGCTGCAAAGCTGACTTCTGGTTCAGATACACCCCAAAAAGAATTCCTTGAGGAAAGTGAGCATTACTCTGTCTGATTATAGCTTGAACTGTCTAAAGACAGAAACTTCAGAGACAGAATTAATTTGTCCTTTTTGTGTGATGAAGCACAGCATGTTCCTTGTTTAGTGAGTCAAGATGTTAAATGTAGTTTACTTTTTGAGAAGTAGTTGTGAGAAAAGAGGAATTTAAAGCCCATTTTGCAATGGGTTTGTTTCTCATGCATAGATTGTCTTGTGTCTTCTAATTGCTTGCAGAGATATGGCTTCTGTGAAAGCAGTTACTGTGAATTTCGTATTTGTGGCCTGCAAGATGCCAAAGAAGCTACATGTAACATGTATTGCATCTTTTTAATTAGCAGGGCAATTAACAAGGGCCTTTTCTGCCTCACTGCAGACCAAGTTTCTAGTAGTTCAAAATGAATTTCATCAGTAGTGCCTGATATCTTTCATGTATTATACTGGAAACTTGATTCTGATCTTTAGCTATTTATGTAAAGCTAAACAGAAGGGGTAGATCTGTCATTTGACCAAGTAATAAATTTCATGTTTTCAATACAAAATAGAGAGTGAGTGAGTAAATGGGGAATAAAGCTCTTATGTTGGATGTATTTTTGGCTTACACTAGTACTACAGAGCTGCAAGTCAGCATTATTTGTTTAGAAATGCTTGTCACAAGAAACGTTTGCTACTTTGTGCTGATCTTTTTGCAGTTTGTGAAAAAACTGCTGACGGGCTGTCAATGAAGCTGTGGTCTTACCTTGTGTGTTTAAGGGCAAGTAATCTGAATTGTTTGTGAAGATCCATTTGCTCTGGATTGACCATTTACAAAAGAATGCATTGTAATTTTTTATTTTTAAGTTGTTACTCATCACAGTTTCTAGAATTACAGCTTTTATGAAAATACACAAGTGATATTTTCTGTGTGTTACTAAGTTAAGAGCCGCATGGTTTGTGGTTAGAGACAGGTGCCTACTGGTCACATTTTCAGTGGTTGTACTACAACAGTTTGATTTAGTTATTGGTTGAATAAATGCAGTGGCTAACTGACTGCTTGGGACATTATCTGAAGGCAGCGGTGTGTGCATCTTCTACCTACCAGGTGCTTTGGTTTTTGGTTATTTTTTGCTGTGAAACGTTCTTTCAAGTGTGTCATTTTTTTCAGAACGTTGTTATGCCCTGTGAAACAGTGACTTTTTCTGATCAGCTGATCAAAAACTATATGAATTGTATCCATATTTAAGCTGCTTTTTGGCAAGTGGAGGAAGCTGTGATGCTTCTCAGGCTTCAGGCTGAATAACTGGAGGCAGTTCATTCCTCTGTGGTTAACTCCTACTTCTATTCTCTGTGCTGAGAAACTTAGTGAGCGTAGATTTAAAATCAGTGATACTTGTGAGGCTGCAAAAAATGTTGGCACAGATTTATTCAGATCTGTTAAAAATCTGTTCTGATCTCTTCTGGACTTTCAGATTACTCAATATCTAGGAACTGGGTGGCAATAAAAGGGCAAATTGTTTTGTTTTTTTTTTTGCTAAGGGAGAACTGTGTGTATTATGAAGTTGTATTTCATTTTCAGAGGTTACAAAGGGAGTATGACAGTCATAAATCCACATTTCTGTTCAGCTGTATCCACATAGTGGTGTAACTGCTTGTTTTCTAGATCTTGTGATAGAACTTCTTTCACATCTCCTCTGAGAATCTCTAATCTTTGCCTTTCTATTCTCTGAAGTGTTGATCAATAAAGGGCCAGATACCGAGCTGATTATCTTTGAAAAAGTCCTTGAGTTTGAAATTCTTTTTGTCTAGTTCTTTTAAAAGTGTTGGTAACTGATTACACTGCGGCAGTTTCATTCCCTTATCTTGGCAGTACACTGAGGTGAGCCAGGTCACTGACACATAGTTGAACTTGGGTAATACTAATCAGCAGTTTGCGTCTGTGGATTAATGTTCAGGTGTGTGGTTTTGGTAGTTTTGTCAGGGGTTGATTACATAACATGTTTTCCTTTTGCAAGTTCACTCTGTCTCATGGGATATCTCTGTGCTTTAGTGGCTTTTGTACACATTCCAGCCCTGCTGCTGAACTTCCTGTTCTTAGTGCAGTGGGTTTTCCTAGAACGCTATTTTGAAGCGTGGTAAACAGAGCAGGCAGATTGGCAGGAAGGTGGAGGGATCTGTAGATTGCTGTGATGCATAACGAAGTGTACAGAACTTTCAGCCTGTGTAAGAAAGGCAGTTAGTAACAAACAGTTCTCAGCCTTCTGCAGAGTGCCAGAGCTAGACCAGGACAGACTAAGATCATGCTGCATGCACAGAGCACGGAATCAGATTTTCCATTTTCCAGATTTTCTTAAAATTTTGAGGATGGTACAATTTAGTGAAAGACCAACCTACCTCTGTTCATCTCCTCTCTTTGCACCTTCCAACTTCAGGCATTGCCAGCCTTCTGTATCCCCTCGCAGCGAAACAGCACCTATCCCAGTTCCTACTCAGCTACGGAATTACCAGCGTATAGAACAGAACCTCTCCTCTACTGCCAGCCCCGTGTCAAACCCCCACGGATCACCAAGGTGAGTTTTCAGACTTCTTTTTCTTGGTTCTAGTTAGTGTTTGTACCCTAACAGATGTCCATGCTTTCTTATTTATGTCATTTTTTTTTTCTGACACAGCAACATAATAGAGAGGCATTTTAATGAGAAATAATAGTCCTTCACAATCTCAAGATTGTTGAATGGGCAGTTGACATTTTTCAGTAAAACAAGATGAACTTGTTCCTTTGCTCAAATGCAATGCAAGAGGATAAAAAAAATGAAGTTTTGCTCATTTTGATTTCTTTGCATAATATGCAGTGTTACATCATAAACTAGAAAGTCAGTAATAAGTTAGGTTCTGTTTTCACACATGCAGTGATGAGTTGAATGCATTGTTTGTCAAATATCGAGGAAACAATTTTTTTTGCATGCTAATTGACAAGCTTGTCTTAATACAAAGCTCCAGTGTGCTAGACTTATTCTGTGCGTTGCGATCAACAGGATTGGGATGGTAAAGGTCAAAGACTCAAAAACAGACTGCTTAGAACTTGGGATTTCTTTACAAAAACACAGTTCCTTCCTTTTTTGTTGTTTTTATCTTCAAGATCTGATTTTGCAGTTGTTTCTGCACTTGAGAAAGCACCTTTCTGTAAAATATTTGTTGTCAGTGACTGAACTTTATACCAAGTCTAATACTTGAAACGTTATGGTAATTTTTATTGTAAATGCCTTCCTTTTCCTACCATAAAAACAAACTTTTATGTCAATGTGTTTCACTCAGTAGTAAAATTCATGTAATGTCTGAACAGCAGGAATCCATTTACTAAGAACTCTTTAAAATTTTGACAGTTAACAGACAGGCTGCTATGACTTAGTTTAATTAGGTTCCAAAAACCTCTATATGAACAAAAGGAATTGTCTTGTTTACAGAATGAGAGACTTATTAGCTTAATAAGCCTCAACTTCATAATTCTCTGTTTAAATATCAGAGTTGTTTGTTTTTGTTTTTTTTTTAATTGATCATTGTACTCCTATGGGAATTCAGAATCTTATCTCAGGAAGGCACAGTTGCTATGGTGTGCTAAATAACTATTTCCTTTTTTTTCTTTCTTTTTTTTTTCTTTTTTTTTTTTTTTCCAGAGCTGGGGTTGTGAGACGCTCAAATACCAGCCCAATGGGCTTCATGAAGATGGGCTCCTGCTCTCCAATACCAGCTGACACTGCGCAGGGCGTTGGGCGCAGGTTATCCACGGGATCTTCAAGACCATATTCTCCTTCACCACTAGGTAAGCTCTAGTTCTATTTTTTACTCATTCTTAGTAATTAGCGAGGATTTAGCCGGAGCAGTAATTCAGAAAACAAATTCCTGTTTAAAACTGAAACTGAAATTTGCCCAAATAGATCACAGAATCATGTAGATTGGGAAAGACTTCCAAGGTAGTTGAATCCAACCATCAGCCTGACCTACCAGATCTCATCACTATACCATGTCCCTTAGGACCACATTCACACGTCTCTTAAACATCTCCATGATTGGGGCTCCACCACTTCTCTACACAGCCCATTCACAAGTTTGATCACCCACTCCTTGAAGAAATGAGTAGGTGAAATATAAAGCATAAATTCACATTTTGATTTTATTTAATTAGTTGGAACTATACCTGAGCAGCTCGGACACTGTTGTTGCGGACAGCTTCAAGGACATGAGTCCAGGAGCAGGAACTTCTCAGGTGAGAGACTTTGGACAATCATACAACCAGTACAGTTCTGATTAAACCTTCCACAGAATTTTATGAAGGAGGAGGAGCAGCATTACATTAGTGTGGGTTAACGGGAGGCACTTGGTAAGCTGTGCACTGAGTTTCTGTAGAAACTTAGCCTGGATTTGGCTGTATCAGGACTCGTTTCTCCGTATTTAGTTGCCTGTGCAATCAGAGCATGACAAAAGTTTGTTGTTTTGTTTATTACCCAAGTTGAATGGCAACTCTAACACCTGTCTGTAACAAGGGATGAAATGGGATAGATGAGATTATAATGAATGGTCTAAACACATTTTTCAGAAGCTGATTTTGATAGACCAGCATTTTCATGCCAGCACTCAGAGAAGGGAAGAACTACCAGTGCACAGTGTATGGCATGTTCTCATCACTCACTGAAGGAATTGCCAGGAATCTGATATTAATATTGCTAAGCTTTCAGTAAGCTTTGCAAGTCATAAATTGTTCCAGTGCACCAGGAGGCGGCAGCAGGGGTGGGAGAGTATTTTTACTGTACACACAACTTAAATGCAAGCTCTTCTTTGTCTGCAATACTAGCTACAGTCTTTATTTTGACTTTTTAAGAAAGTGTTTAAACTACAATGTGTGTTATTTTTTCTGCTTTAATGCTTCCCAAAATTCTTTGAAGGCAATAACCTTCATTTCTTGGAGTTTATATTTCAAATATCTGAACATTAAGTAAGTTTAATGATATGTCTTAAAAATGTCCTTCATAACTGTTACGCCACTGGAAGTCTCAACAAAAGACAATGAATGAGTAAAGCCTCAAATTTGAAATAGTCTCTTGTATTTTTAAAAGACAAATAAAAAAGCTTAGGGGAAAATGAAGAGAAAACAAAGCTGTGTGTGCTCTTTTGTTCCATCTTTTTGGGATAGCACTGTTTTTTGTGGCTCTAGGAGTATTTAATGTTTCATTTCTTTATCTGTTTCCTGCAATCTATTCCTATTTGGTTTTATTGTTTCTTAATTTCCAGTGACTGCTGTGTTATTTCTGTTTGTAAAATACCACAAATTGCAGCATGTCTGCTTTTCAGCATTTAAATGAGTAAATTGTCTTTGCTTCAGGGTGAAGTGAGATCATCGGTACAGAGATTTTCTAGGGAATGAAGATGTCTGTCTTAATACAGCTTCTGAACTAATTGAGTTACCCTTTGCTGCTGCCAGTGGCAGCAGAGAGTCTGAATTCAGAAGCCTACCCAGTGGTGGGAAAGACACTAGAACAGCAGTAAGGGAAATTTAAGGCTGCTTTTTGAAATAACAGCTGAGTTTAGTGTTGTGGGACAGACAGGCAGGCTGATTTCAATGGAGTTGAAATTTCATGAGTATAGAATTTAGGGAATTTAGTGAAGAGTAGACTGGAATATTCTGCTGGAGCTTCAGGCAGAAGGTCTATTCTACAGCATATTGTTTAAATGGAGAGGAAATTTCATTTCAAAATGAAATGGCTTATATTCAAAGTCTAACTATCGAGCATAAGCTTAAGAAGGTTGCAGAATGTGGCTTAACAGCGGGACAAACTGCATACTGAGCAAACTGCAAGAAATTTGGCATTGGCTCCACTTCATGCTCCAGATACATGCTTGAAGAACAATCTCAGAAGATTGCCTTGGCCAGCTCTTGAGAATTTTGCATACTAAGTCATGGTACAGCCTAGGAACAAATAGTTAGAATAGTTTAAGCTTTGCCCTTTTTTTTTTTTTTTTTAAGGCAAATGGAATTTTTATCACTTTGTTCTTTGAGATTACAATGGTATACATTTTATCTGGAAAGCTGTGGCCACAGAGCTGAAGTCTTCTGTATTTCCTGTTACTGCACTGTTCCTCTTCTTGAAACTTAAAAATACCACAAGGAAGATACAATTTTAATCAAAGATTGGATTAATTATATTGAAAGTGGAAGAGAACCTTTTGGGTAGGTGAGATGTTCATGAGTGTTTCCCTACAGTCCTCTGTTTACAGATTATAGCTCTTCCATTTCAGTTTGCTTTATGAGAAATTTTGCATTCATACTGAAGTGTGGACTTTCTTTGTACATAATGAGCTTTTGAAAAACATTATCTAACAACCTAAAAATAAATGGCTGCCCTAAGTAATGATCCTAAAATGTTTCATTTGAATTATTTGTTTATTAAGGTTTTTGGTTTTTAATACCTACTTTTCTTACAGAAACTGTGAGGGAAGCAGCCTTTTGTGTCTGCAGATCAAATTATTACAAACAAAAGAAGTCATTGCATGCAACTTCGTATTCGCGTGCTGTTTACAAGAATACAATTCCAGTACTTGAAAACCTCTTTTCAATTTAGAGTCTTGGTGGCTATGCTTGAAATTTTAGCATTGGATATGCCATTCCTGCTGAATCCAACCATTTTATGTCTCGGTGTAGGTTGCCAGAGGTAGTGCAGCTGCCAGTACAGCTGTCACCCTGCAATCTTGTCTCTTTGGCAACTTGAATACAAGCATCATCTCACCAAGTGTATGTAGCCTTAGTCCATATAGTCAACATGATAAATCCATTCTGTTTGCCATTTAGTGAGCTGATAATCAAACTTGTATCTCAGTGGTGCATCTCTATCTCCTTTCAGATTAATGCTGCACTTTAGTGTTTTGAGTTTCGTTGATACATTTCCAAGCTCTGCACTTAGAAATCTTTTTCATTGTTTTTCATCCCTACAGGTTCTCCAATACCACCATCTCAGTCTCCACAGTCACTTCTGATGGGAGCTAGGTTGCAAAGTGCACCTACTCTCACGGATATTTACCAAAACAAGCAGAAGCTCAGAAAGCAACATTCAGACCCAGTATGCCCATCCTATGCTGGGTATGGATACAGTCATTCTCCACAACCAAGTAGACCAGGTAGCCTGGGAACATCACCCACCAAGCACATGGGATCATCACCGAGGAGTTCAGACTGGCTGTTCAAAACTCCTTTACCAACAATCATTGGTTCTCCTACTAAGGTTGGTTAAGTTTACCACTGTACATTGTAAAATGTGAAATGGTAACACGTTGTCTGAAACCATCCCAAGAATATTTTGAGGTGCTAACCTTGTGTTTTTGGTTGTTGGTTTTGTGGGTTTTTTTTTTCTAATATATTCTTGGTTTTTGATTCTTCAAGGCAACAGCTCCTTTCAAAATACCTAAAACACAAGCATCCTCAAACTTGCTGGCCCTGGCTAATCGCCAGGGATCTGTAGATGCTCCATTGCAGCCTAAAGACATCACTGAACCAAGGGATTTTGCACACTTTCACTCGACACAAGGAAGTGAAAAGCATGCAGGAGAGCAGCACAATAAAGCTACGTTTGGCAGGTAGGCATTGCAGTATTTATGACCTGGAAAGTTGAGTAAATACTTTGACGGAAGAATGTGCATTGAGCACCACCATTTGGAGGGGTGGAGCATGCAAAAATGATCTGTGAGGAGATGCTGATATTTAGTATATACAACAAGCTGCATATAAATGTCGCAGAGACTTCCTGAAGCACTTTGTATTGTTATCTAGTTCCTTTTTGTTTTGATTATCTTGACTGTGCAAGTCTTATCGACTCTCTGAAGTCTGTTTGGTTTTGCTTCAAATGTCTAGATTGCAAAATTGGCAGTATTCATTTTTAAGATGAAAGGGTTCATCTATATTTAGCTCTGTCTCAATATGTCCATGATGAACAGTGAGGTTTCCAGTCATTCTGTACTTCTGTTGAAAGTTTCTCTGTAACAAATATTAAGAATCTGCTGCAAATTAGGAAAATTTTACCCTAAATTTTTATTGAACATGCATGTTTTTTTTTTTCTGCCTAGATCTGTTAGTACTGGGAAGCTATCAGATCAACAGGTAAAGACTACCCTCGGTGGCCAGTTATACCAAGGCAGTACAGATAGCCTGAATACAGAGCGACCAATGGATACAGGTAAGGAACAGATGGATGAATTTAAGTGGTCCATATATACTGTAGCTTTTTTTAGCCAACAAGATAGAGTTCTGCTTCCAACCTCAGTTGTTGGTTGAGGCACTTTAGCTTTTTTTATTATTATCTTTAAGGAGATATGTTCTTTAATATAACTTCTAAAACAAGTGAGACAAGAAAGCATCAATTTCTGTGATAAATAAGAAATACTGCTGCTTCCTGGAGTGACAAGAGGGTTGTTTTTTTTTTTCAGTACATTTGTGGCTGTTGCACTTCTTAATTCTAACTTGTTTTCATCTGAAAGTCAGCTTATGTAATTCTGGTTCCTTTTTCTTTTTAACCTTCTTCTTCCTCCCCCCAAAGAGCTAATACCTTGCCACAAATGGCCAACAGATCTGGTTTTGATGTAGGAAGTTCTGCAGACAGAGCTAGTCTTTAGACCTGCCAAACCTGTCTTTAGAATTTTTCTATTGCAGCTTTTGCTGCAGGATTGATGTCACTCAGCTTGTTTTATCTGCTGTCAAAACTCCTTACTAGTACAAGTCTTGGTACATCAACATATGTTGTCTTGCAGTATTCCAGTTTTCTGTATATAACTGCTAATCTATGTGATTGTGTGTAATAGGGACTAACCTGTGGAAATTTTCTCTTTCAGCCCCAGCAGGGGCCTATGGCATTGCAGTGGCACCTCCTTCCATGGGAAGTGGGGCAAGTTCTCGGGCTGTCATGTTTACTGTTGGGTCCCCTCCAAGCAGTGCCACCCCTCCTACCTGCACCCATATGGTCCTCAGAACAAGAACCACCTCAGGTAAGCCTTCCTGCTGATGACTGTTGTCAAACAGAGTTCAGAGTTGCCCATCTCCTGGGGGCAGTAACCTGCTTACTGCCTTGCACAGCGGGTCCTCTGGGCCATACAAAAAAAAGCACTCTGCAAAAGCTGAGGTGCACCTTAGATTTCTTCTGCCTTTTGTCTCCTAAAAAGAGGGCCAGAGGCACCAGTTTACCATGCAGCAGTGCATAACATCTTGAGTGCGCTGTTTTGCTCCCCTATAGGGATGTTTTAACAGCACTTATAGCAAAAGTGGAGAGAAATATTAGACTTCTGAGTCTGCATTTTTGCCCACTGCAGTACATTGTAGTAGAAGCAAGATGAAAGATGTGTGAGCTGACTTCATCTCAGCTTGTTGGCTATATTGTCAAATAGCAAAGATCTCAAGGTAGTGGCCTGAATCCGCTCAGGATGAGCAGGAGTCTGTATTTGCAGCATTGTGCTTTCATGAACTGTAACAAAACCTTTGGTCTGTACTATTGGACTGCCTGCCTTGGAATCCTTGACAGCTAATATTCCAGAATCCATTTTATAAATCATCATTGTACATTAGAAAGTGTAGCCCTTGCATTCTCTACAGAGTGATGCAAGGAACAACAAAGAGAGCCTCCGAAGAATGAATCTGTGGTGACTACTGATTTGTCATTTGCTATCATCTGCAGCCCCAGAGCTGCAAGATGGAACAACCTATTAGACTGAATGTGTGTGTGTTATTTTTCCTTGTAGTTGGATCAAACAGTTCTGGAGGGTCTCTCTGCTCTACTAGTGGCCGTGTATATATGGGCTCGCCTCCTGGTATTTATATGGGTTCTTCTCCTCCGGGAGCCGAGGCAGCTCCAAGTCTGAAGTACATGCCTTATGGTACTTCGCCTCCCAGCTTAGAGGGCTTTATCACTTTTGAAGCTCCTGAATTGCCTGAGGAAACTTTAATGGAGGTATAGAAAAACAATTTAATGTTTTATAATATATAACGCTGTTAAAACAGAGACATGGTAAAAATACGACTGCTCAGTGCACTTGGTAGCTGCTTCTTCTCTATCTCAGATACTCCTCTTTAAAATCTTGAAAACACTCCTGTGTCAATTGTGACTATTTCTCTTTGGTAGTTATTCCTGGCATTTCTTGTATTTTAATAGATAACCAAAGGAACATGACTGCTTTTGTTCACCAGAGCCTTCCAGAGAGGCCTCTGTTTTAATGCCAAGGCTCTGGATGTGGGTGCTGACAGAAGCAATGTCCCTCTGGGCGTTGTTCCTAACTACTTCTTCACAGTCAGTAGATGAAGTTACATCCTACTTGTGGGAAGAGTATTCTATTTTTATTTTTATTTTTTTTATGTGTGGAGGAATGTTGCTTTAAAAACACACATTGGTGTGGTGTCTCACCAGGATGCTATCCTTGATCTATAAATTTCTTAGGGCAGATTGCTGTTCTATTTTCTCATTCACATCTTGCTGGAAACTGTTTGGATACTTACCACATCTATATTTTATAATATGAATGTTTGACAATACACTGTATTCTTCCCACAGACAGTGTTTAAAATGTATTTAGACTTGCATTGCTCATGAAAAGATGATAAATATTGCTTAGATGTGTTTGCTTTGTTTTGAAGGTTGCTTTTTTTTTTTAAACAATGTGTCTGTTTTAGATGTCAGTAAACAGTGAGTTGTTGGCTCCAATTTAAGTAGTTTGGTTTAAGTGGCAAGATTTGGCAACATACACTTCAGTACAATATAATTCTAGATCTAATTGTAAATTAGAGTGAAGCAGAAAAGTAAGAAGCTTCAGATCAGTTCTCTATAGGTATCAAGTCTGTTGTATAATAAAAACCAAATGTTCCTTCTGGCTTTTTACACAAATGCTGAGCATACTTCTGGGTTGCTGATAATATAATAACAAGTAATACATCCTACTTGTGATTCTCTTATTTGCTCAAGTTTCCAGAAACACAGACCTCCATGTCCCAGTTTCTCTGGCGTTTTTGAAAGACTCTGGTGTATAAGCTACAGTATCTTGAAATCATTAACAAAGAAAGAACAAATTAGTATCTGTTGATTGTTTTGGACTCATTTGATTCTGAAATCTTTACTGCTGACTGTTGTTTCTGCACGGAATTAACATACCAAAAGAACCTCAAGTGGTTAAAAAGAGTTCTAAGTGTACTTACTTGCCTTATGACTTACAATGGTTAAACTGCTGTCTTGTTTCCTTTTGACAGAGAGAACATACAGATACACTGCGTCATCTAAACATGATGCTGACATTCACAGAATGTGTTCTGGATCTGACAGCATTACGGGGAGGAAACCCAGACCTGTGTACTTCTGCAGTGTCACTGTACCAAATCCAAGAGAGCGTAGTTGTTGATCAGATCAGCCAGCTAAGCAAAGAGTGGGGGTAAGCGTGTGGTCAAAAAGTAGCAGAATAATTAGTGAATATCAGATAGATAAAAAAATGCATTTGGGCAAACTGTGCCCTCTTTTTCATCAGAGCAATTGATTTTATAGGAATGCACTTTGAGCAACTGAAAGCACTTTAGAAGTATATAGCAGAGGATACATTTGCTAGCATACAAATAAGAAAACTCTGTTTTCTGATCTACCACAAAGCTGGGGAAAGTGGTGAGGATTTGCAGGTTTGTGGTGCAGTGATCTGAGCCCTCTGTGGTCCTGCTGACCAGGCTGAAACAGCTGCACTGAAGTGAAGGCTGAAAAGAGGAAAGTCGTCTTCAACCTTGACCTTAAATCAGTGTAGCCAATCAGCCCTAAAACAAACTCAAAAACAAGGAGAGACAGGAGAAATTTGAAGTGGTGGGAAAGGGCAGTTCCACTTCCTGCCTTCTTCCTGAAAAAAAAAAAAGTATACATACTCTGCAAAGTATTTGCTTTTCACAGCTGTGAGAATTCCATGGGCATAGGAAATGACACTGCAAGAAAAATACACCCAGTTGTTTGTGGTACAGCATTGACATCAAGCAGTCAGCCACCACAGAGAGGTGTTCCTTTTAAAAATGCCTACATTAAAGCAGATATACTCTCAACCAGTGTCAGGGTGTTTGTGGAGGGAAAGGAGAGGTGAAGTTGCATTTTCAGTGTCTTCCTTTTCTGCTGCTGCTGGGTCCTGTGTAGGATAAAGATAAAAAATAGAGCCTGCCTGAAGTTTGAATGTGTTCAAGAAAGGCTTTTTTTTTAATATATAATCATTCTTATTTCCCTTCAGACAAGTAGAGCAGCTTGTGTTATATATGAAAGCAGCCCAGTTACTGGCATCTTCTCTGCATCTTGCCAAAGCACAGGTCAAATCGGGGAAACTGAACCCATCCACTGCTGTTAAGCAAGGTAGGTACAGCATAACCTCATGTGCTTTGCTTGAGAATCTTATTCAGTGATGCATCACTCAAAAAGCTTAAATTGCATCATTTGTTTTTCTTCTGTACAAGAGAATTGTGGGATATGTACAGTTGCACAATTCTGATAGTAAACAAAGACACAGCTTGCAACTCTTAAGAAATGGACAGTTATTAACTTGAAAAGGAAATGTTTTGATATATTCTTCATTAATAGAAAAGGGAGAGTAAATAAATGTGATAAGTTTAAACAGATGAACTTTGCCTAGTGCTTAAACAAGCTGAACTTGAACTATGCTTTTGGCTTGGGCACTTCTTTTATTCATTTCTTTCAATTTTTCCCAGTTGTGAAAAGCCTCAATGAGAGATACAAATTCTGTATTGGTATGTGCAAGAAACTGACTGAAAAGCTGAATCGTTTTTTTTCGGACAAGCAAAGGTTCATTGATGAAATCAACAGTGTAACTGCAGAGAAACTCATCTACAGTTGTGCTGTAGAAATGGTAAGTCACTCCTTTTACCATCAACTGGTTGTGGAGATTAATAATACATTGCTTCCTTTTCTCACATACTGCTCTGACATAATCAGAAAATAGAATGCATGTTTCCAGATTTCTGTCCATGGTAATTTTTGTTAGTCTTTCACTTTCCTTCTTGCCCTCCCTTAACTGTGGCTAAAGTTCCTGGCAGATTCTGTTCATCAGGGACCTTTCCTCTACATCAGCACATTTGGTGCATAAACACTAGGAAATGAAGCCACACAGTCTCTAAAAGCATACCCTCTGTGTTGGTGCATCATCCAGTGAGGCTTACTGAAGCACAGCAACAACAGAAGTAGCTTCCTCAATCCACCAAGTCAGTTTAAGAAACGTTTGTCTTGTCCCTACAAAGCAAAAACAGTACCAAACATGTAAAAGGATTTTGTGTGTATGTGAATGATCAAGAAACTTTCTACCTGCCATGGAGCAGATGCAGTGAGTTTAGAGAATACTTCATCTTAAAAAGGAGTTAAGTCTCTGTAATACAGACATCACACAAAAAGTACTGGTAAACGTTGTGCTTCACCCTGACAATGGTGTGATCTTGCATGATTGATTTGTCTTCTTTACAAGAGAATGTAGGTATTAGAGCTATATGTTTTAACATATATAACCACAAAATCAAAAAGTACTTTTACAGCTTATGGGCAGAATCTCTTTTGCTAGTACAGAACGTGGGCTCTGTTCTCTCAGGCTGTTTTGTTGTCTTAGTGTCATAAAAGCAGATCAGCTTATTTAAGGCTTAAAAATCGTCTATGATGACACTTTAATGTGATCCATTTTGAATTTATCATTTCAGTATTTGCCTAAAGCAATTTATGTAACTGAATCTACTGAATGATTCTAGGTTCAGTCAGCAGCTCTAGATGAGATGTTTCAGCAAACTGAAGATATTACATATCGATACCACAAGGCAGCCTTGCTGCTGGAAGGACTGACTAAAATACTGCAAGACCCCGCAGATATAGAAAATGTGCACAAGTGTAAGTTTAAGCTGAATTATTGAAAATGAAATGGAATTATGAAATAACGCTGAATTCGTAATTATTTTCTATCATTCTGTTTTCAGATAAATCTAGCATTGAGCGAAGGCTTTCTGCACTCTGCTACAGCACAGTGGCTGTATATGAGCAGTAGAAATATCCCAAGGACCAGATGGTGTGAGCATAAGGGACCACATCAGTGATAATGCACTTTTTTCACTACGGTTTAATTGTTGTCCTTGTTCTGCCCCACGTGGAAAGTGATTCTTACATTTCTGTGGTGACTACCAAAGAAGCAGCAGCTTATTCAAAGAGGAGAAATTCCAAAAGTACATTTGTAGAAAACCTGCCTTACAGATCCAGCAGCTCCTTTTTTCTTCCTAGCAACAGAATTAAAAAGAATCCGTCTTCACATTTCAAACTGATCCTTGTACATGTGCTTTGACTTGAATGATCAGGGTTTTTTTTTTCCTCATGAGGTCTATAGAGAGTGGATCCTTCTGCATCCAGGTACATAAAGATGTTTCCCTTAGAAGACTCCATCAGAAGTTTGTGAAAAATGTTTTTAAGTTGTCAGTATAATGTGGCCAAGTGAATTTGGGAAATCTTAACCATGTGCAAGAGCCGGTTGAAGCTTTTAGGGCTAAGCTGGCTTGTAGCTGAGCTCGCGTGTTGGCTCAGCTTGTCGTATGAAGGGATGATGAGAAAGCACTCTTTTACATGGGGGAAAATGGTAATGGAAGAAACTGAGCTCCATCTGTGCAAAATCCCCAGTGGGTTTTCAGCTGATGTGGATACGATTTGAAGATCTTCTTCCAAAACACTTTATTTTGCACTAATTTACTAAAGCAACTGTATATTCATTTTTGAAGAACTATACTAAAAAAAAAAAACTAAATAAAAGAGAGAAGGCACAATGGACTTGGCTGAATTTCATGTACATAAAATTCTTTTCAGAATTTCAAATGTAGCTTCTAGAAGACTTTCAAACAAACTGTAAAAACTTGTATTCATGTGAACCTTTCCATTTTATACCTATTTGTCTAATACTTGAGTAACTACTGCTCTGAACTTTTACAGTAATAGCAATGTTGAGTTGCTGGTTGTTTGCTTTTTATATAGATTTGGTTGCATCTTTTGTGCATGCAATGATGTGCATTAATGCCTGCAGTCTCTAGGGGTGTACCAACTCTCTAGTTTTGTTTCTTGGGCAGTATTACAATAAATACTGTAAACTGAGAGGTTCTGTGAGGAACCACGCAAAAGCAAAGTAATGTTGGAATTTGAGATGCTGATTAATTGATGTAGAATATCTACATTGTGTGTGTGTGTTAAAAATCAGGATTATTTTGTGTGCATTTTGAGGGAGAGGTGGGAAGCTTCATTTAGCCTTATAGGCATTATCATTTCAAGCATCCCATGAGATTATCAGAACAGTGATTTGCAAAGCACTTAGGCAGATCAGCTTCTCTGGAAATGGTTCCTGTAATTCATTTCTGGGACTTTTTTGTTACTCAACTGCTCGAATACTTGAATAAACCATTCTCCAGGACAAAATCATTTTAATCCTCTTAAATACAGTGGTCTGAACTATTTGACAAAGTTGTACAGGGCTTACACATCAAAATATTCTTTCAGTGTTCGGATAACCATGTGTTTCCTTTTCTTTGACAGAGTAATGTACTTTTTACCTTATTTATCTGTATGAAATTCCAACAGTTAATTTGAAAGTGTTTGTTTATATAATGTTTGTATTTTTAGGTCTTTAATACGGTGTTTCTACCTCTCCTTTGTAATTGCATGCATTATTCTTGAAATTAGGTAATAACTCACTGAACTGTTGTGTAATAGCCTTTTTATTATGGCCTGTATAAATGTATATTAAGGTAAAATAAATACTGACACTAGAAGTGTTTCTATGGTAAAAATGAGTTTGTGTGTTTCTGTAACTGAAGATCAGTGGTGTTAATCAATCACTGAATCTTCCCTTGCCTCAACAGTTGGATGTACCATCAGGGCTGGATGGGGCAATGTGTTTCACTATGTCTGGATAGCTCTGGGACAGGGTGTCCCCAGTTCTGTTTTTGGTTGCTCTAAGAAAACAGCATGGAATGCTAATGCTATGTCTGAATATGAATTGAGGAACAAAGCAAAGTCTTACTGCTCATGTCTGGGAGATAGGCTACTTGTCCCAAAAACTCAGTTTTCTGTTGGTGTTCTTTTTTCCCTCAGGATTCAAGCTCATTCTTCCACTCCTGCCAGCAAGACTACAGGTGCACAAACAGAATGAGAAGGGCTGTGTTTGCTTGCTGTCTTCATGGGGAGACCAATGCTCATGGCCTGGCTTTCTGCATAAACTCATTCCACCAAGATCCTGAAGCTGCCCTCTGTCTTCAGCTCTCCATACTGAACAGCAAGTGCTTTTTTTTTTTTTTTCTCCTACCAAGTATTTTTCTTTCAGCCTCTTGGAAGATAGAATTGGAAAGGAGATACTTGGTGTACTGCTTTCCTTGTTCAACCTCAGCATCTACACAGGAGCACCATATTCTTCTGTACTTCCACATATTCACTTTCTCCATAGTGTATAATGTCAACTGAGGAATCTAAAATGTATTTGGATTCTGACATTTACTGCTTTTTATATGGAAGCAGTTGTATTTCTCAGCCCTTCATCTGAGAGAGGATAAAATTTAGTTAATTTAACTTGCAGTTAATACATTACTTTAAGAAATGTTTTTCATGTGAGCTGTTGGTCCTGAGGCTTGCATTGCTCTTGCTGCTCTTGTACAGTCACCTATGGGTCCAGAGGCAATAATTGTTGTGATCTTGATGTCACAACACTGTGCAGTGTACAGCCCATCTGCACTGAAAGGAGAAGTAGATCAAGTAAAGCTGATTGCAGCTGCTTGCAAAGCTTGTTCTGGCTTTAGAATTCAGCCAGGCTGGCTTATGACCTGTCTTTTCTGACTCCTGCTTCCTCTCTTGTTCTTGTTTGTTTGTTTTGCTTAACTGTGATTCTTTGATTTTTATTTTTTTTTTTCATCTGCTCTGAACCCTTCTTGCTGCTGCCTTTTTTCACTGTCCCTGTTGCCCTGCACTTCGCTGTCCAACTTGAGCCACAGCCTGGGCTCTGGCTCTTTAATAAGTGCACACTTAGCTCCTCCTTTCTGCAGATCGGTGAAGTATATCTTAGTAACCCCTTGGAATCACTTGGAGCCCAGTCTGACTATTGGCAATGCTGCTTTGGACAAACACCTTTTGAAAAGCCTTTTGTATGTTGCAGGCTCCCCCCTCCTCTTGGACTGAAAGCACACTAAATGCCAGTGGTGCTGTTGAGTCTTGTTGCAGCCTTTGTGCCAATCAGTTTCATTGTTTCTTTGTGTCCCTTTCAAATTTTCCACGCCCCAGCTATGTCTACAATGCAGCCCACAGACCATGGCTTTGTACTAGAAAGTATCTTGTTCTTGCAAATGTGAGATCAGCAACAGCTCACACAAACAAGCAATGCCATAAATGAACTGAGCTGCATTGATTCTCGTTGGTTGCTTAAAGCTACTCCCTGTTGTTAATCTGTAGCTGCTTTTTTTTGATAGAGTGCTGTTTGGGCTTCTATGTCTGCCTGTCTTGTGCCTCTGGCTGTGGATTTTGTGACTTTTTGTACAACACTTAGAGCTGTATGTGGATCAGACAGATATTTAAGCAGAAGTTGAGCATTGCCAGCTTTGCTTGGTTGTGTCAGCACACTTATGTGAGCTAATGAAACATTTATTGATTAGCTCTGTCATTCTGTGGACTCTTGAAACGAGATATTGCATAGCTTATCTTTTAAACGAAATCCCTCCTTCACCAGGCTCTGCTGAGTGCTTTGTGAGCAGGGCAAGGAACAGCACAAAGACATGTTGTCCAAGCCTAGCACAGGGTAGGAGTCTGTCACCGTGGTGCCTAGCTATAATTGACTCCAGGAGAGAAGCAGGAGCAGGAGGCTGCTGCAGTGGAGGGAGGAAGGGGGGAGTCTGAAGCTCAGTTTCTCAATAAAATGTCTTCTGCTGCCTTATGTAAAGCCCTAGGGATTAGACAGCCCCCAGTACTGCTTACCTTCTGATTCTTCTGGAGTTAATTACTTTCTCCATAAATAGTTCCCTCCTTTATTGTTTCTTAGTGACTGAATAAAAATAGAAGATGCTGTCAGCTCCAAGGCGTGAGGAGTGCGCTGCAGACCACGCGTTGCACTGGGTGCTGCCTGCAGGGTTTCTTCCATCTCATTCCAGACCCCAGGCTTCTCTGAAATCCTTGCATCTCACCCAGCTGCTCCAGGGAGGCTCAACTGATATTTTGCAACACTGAGAGATCACTCTCAGCTTGTCTTCTGACCATAACTGGCTAAACGATGGCCCTGACAAGGACTGAAGAATGGCATCACACTTCTGCTCTCTTTCCTGCCAGTACAGAGGAGCCTTAAGACCAAGTTTCTGCAAAAGCATGGCACAAGACAAACCTGGATGAGATGAGAAGAAGGACGTTTGCCTGCTACGTCTGATGCCAAGCACAAGAATTACTGTAGTGGAATGGAAATGCTCAGGCTGGAGGGTGAGAATTCTACATGCAGAAGAGCAGACTGGAAAACAGCCATGGTGGAAAAGAGAGGTAGGTAACAGCCTCCTTGATCTTGCAAGCATCCCCTTGGGGAGTGTGCTGATTGCAGAAGGTAAGTTGCATCAGTGCTTCCCAGGGCACAATGTATTACCCCACTCTGAGAGTTCAAAGACTTTTACTCGAATTGCAGCAGCATTAACTCCTTATCTCATTTTTGTTGGACTTTCAGACAGTGTGGCATGTGGCAGAGTTTGTCTCACCTCTGTGCAGGGATGCTAACAGGAGCAAGGCGAGCATGTTTCCATCAGGTGATTCTCCTACAGGGGAAGGTTCCAGCTTTCCCTGCTCGTATCCTTGTGAGTGCAAACCCAGCTCCTTTCCATGTATCATAGTGCGAGGGCTCCATGGAGCCCAGCCTGCTTTTCTCCCACATGCTGCCTCCTGCATGCAAGTATTGCCAGATGCTCTTGCCATTCCTTTCCCCAGCAGACTGTTTACAGCTGAGATTTGTGCAATAGCTTGTGCAATGTCCCCGTGCTGGCTGGGCTGCAGCAGTGCAGTTTGCAGAGCCAACCGACATTGGTGGAGCGCTGCAGAGGGGAGGGAGCGGCTGCGGGTTCAGCTGGGTTTGGCCGAGCAGCATTTGCAATGTGGCCATGTTAGGTGTGTCAGATACGCGGCTTGTGGAGCTGCCGGGTCTGAAATGGGAACATCACTTCCAAATAAATCCCCTTGCATTTCTCAGAGGAACAAGCTGAGGCAGGACTGATTAACTGGAACAAGCCCAGCCTCGTCTCAATTCCCTTCCCTTTTTTTCTGCCCCGTGTCTCCCACACGAGTGCTGCACTGGGTTTACCCTGGCTGCCCGTGTCACCGCGCGCTGTTCTACGCCACCTCACCGGGTCAGCAGAGCAGGGAGGGGAAGGGCCGCCCCGCGGCACTGCCCCGCTCAGATAAGGGAGCGCGGTTGGAATTTGCCCCCTGCTCCGGAGCACTGAGAGCTCAGCCCGCACCCCGCGCACGGTGGCTCGCGGCCGGTTGTGCTGCTACCGGACAGAAGCGAAGGGAGCAAACCGTCACGGCGAGACCCGAGGTACGGCGCTGGCATCGCCCTGCTCCGTTCGGTTGTTTGGTTTTTTTTCTTCGGGTTCGGTTCGTTCCCATTTTCGCTCTATTTTCTCCTTCGCCCCGCGCGCCCCCCGCTCCATCAGCTGGGAGGCGGCGCGTGGCGCTGTCACGTGACCGGAAGGCGGAAGCGGCCGCGCTGAGGTGAGCGGGGCGCGGGCGGGCCGGGGTCGGTGAGGCGGGAAACCCCGCGGCCCTGAGGGGCGCTCCGGGCCCGGCACGGCCGGCTGCTCCCCGCGTTTCTCTTGGGAACTTTTGTGTCTCTCGAGCGTGGCAAATTCTTTAAACTTTCGTCAGGGCTCCTGGCTGAGCGCTGAGCGGTCATGGGGAGGATGGCGGAGGTCGTGGGCCGGGCGAGAGCCGCCTTCAGCTCCGGTCGGAGCCGGCCGCTGGAGTTCAGGCTGGGGCAGCTGAGGAACCTGGAGCGGATGGTGCGGGAGAAGGAGCGGGAGATCCTGGCGGCCATCGGCGCGGATCTGCACAAGGTGTGGGGCCGCCGTTTTTCGCTCCCAGGGCGGCGAGGCCCAGAGCTGTGCGAGCCCTGAGGGGCCCCGAGGTCGTGCTGGGGGTGGGGGCGGGGCTGGGCGGGCCTCGAGCTTCCCTCCGACCCAGGTGTCCCCCGGGTGAGGGAGGCCGGCGGCTTCCCAGCCGTCCCCGATCCGTGCCGTTGCAGTGCGGTCACAACGCCTACAGCCACGAGATCATGGGGGTGCTGGGGGAGCTGGCCCTGACCATGGAGAAGCTGCCATCGTGGGCGGCTCCTCGTCCGGTGAAAAAGAACCTCCTAACGCTTCGGGACGAGGCGTACATCAACCCCGAGCCGCTGGGGGTGGTGCTGGTGATCGGAGCCTGGAATTACCCCTTCGTGCTGGTCATGCAGCCGCTGATCGGGGCCATCGCCGCAGGTGGGAACCGCCACGGCCCGCATCCCTTGTGGGGGGTCCGCGTGGAGGCACGAGAGGAGCACGAGGGCTGTGTGTGTGTCTCCTAGGCAATGCGGTGGTGGTGAAGCCGTCGGAGATCAGTGAGCACACGTCCCAGCTGATTGCCGACATCCTCCCTCAGTACCTGGACCAGGTGAATACGCTTTGGTGCCCGGTGTTTGGATACCTCGAGGAAATATCTGCTTTGGTTTCACATGGCTGCTGTGGGTTGGAGTTGAAATATTTGCCCTTTATTACTAAAAGGGCATAGGTAGGAGATATGGCAGTGTGTCTGCATACTCTGTTCTTCCTGCTTTTGTGTAATTTATTGAGCCTTCACAGTCTTGCTGCAACACGGCCCTCTTTTTGATGTTCAGCATAGCATTAAGGGCTGTGCGGGTGTTTTTCTCTGCAGTACCTTCTTTTTGGGACGTGGCCTGTAGGCATGGGTTTGTGCTGTTCCTGTGAATCAGGCTGCTTGCTTAGCGGCACTTGGCTCTGGCATTCGTGTCCTACTGTGCTGGTAGCCCGATGTATTTTCCCTTCTTCTTGTTTGCTATCTGTTGCACTGTTTCACTCAGACTTTTCCTCTTGACAGCACAGCTCCAGCACGTGTGTTTTTCTAGGCACTGAGTGTTTTCTCTAGGTGGGGAGTGCAAGCTGAGGAAAGGGAATGCCTGCTGGTCATTTATGCTCCAAATCTTAAAGCGTAGAAGCAGCTCCTCAGCCTGACTCAGCCCTGGTCTTAAGCTCAGTTTTTTTAGTTTCTTTGGGACAGTGTAGTAAATAAAATTTCATTTAACTGGAAGGAGCAGAGGATGTGACCTCATGGACCGCTGCTCACTTGATCTAATTGCTTTAAATCAAGGTACATGCAGGGCTCTTGTTTCTGTGTACAGGAATTGTACCCAGTGGTCACTGGGGGAGTACCTGAGACGACAGAACTGCTGACACAGAGGTTTGACCATATCCTCTATACTGGGAACTCTGCTGTGGGCAAAATTGTGATGGCAGCAGCTGCCAAGCACCTGACACCTGTCACCCTGGAGCTGGGTGGGAAGAGCCCCTGCTACATCGACACAGACTGCGACCTGGCTGTTGCCTGCAGGTCAGCTTGCCATGGGGCTGAGCAGTGGGGCAGGGGGATGTGTGTGGGCTCTGAGGGACTGTAGGTTGCCGAGTGGTGCTGCTGATGGGGCGGTGGGATTAGAAGGGACAATGTAGAGAACCCCTCCCTGTTTTTCTGCAGGCGGATAACGTGGGGGAAGTACATGAACTGTGGGCAAACCTGCATTGCTCCAGACTACATCCTGTGCCACCCATCCATCCAGAGCCAGGTGGTAGAGAACATTAAGGCGACGCTGCGGGTGAGTGTGGCAGCTCTGTTGCTGTGGCAGTTGTCCCTCTCACCACAGAGGTGTCATTTTTTGTCCTGGCAGCCCCGATGCTGCTGCTGAGCTGAAGGTGCATCAAACACTTGGTTGTGCTGTGTGCTGTGGCAGGAGTTCTATGGGGAGGACGTGAAGAAGTGTCCAGATTATGAAAGGATCATCAACAAGCGTCACTTCAAGAGGATCATGAGCTTGCTGGAAGGGCAGAAGATTGCCCATGGAGGAGAGACTGATGAGGCCTCCTGCTTCATAGGTACCTGTGCCAGGTGTTGGGCTGGGGAGGGTGGGGGTGGCATCCAGACAGCAGCCCCCAGTCCCATGTTGGCTCCATCTGTAGCCCTGCTCAGCTCATCTCCTGCCCTCCTCAGCACCCACCATCCTCACGGACGTTTCTGCGGAGTCCAAGGTGATGGAAGAGGAGATCTTTGGGCCAGTCCTGCCCATTGTGTCTGTGAAGAATGTAGATGAAGCCATTGAGTTCATCAACCATCGGGAGAAGCCACTTGCTCTCTATGTCTTCTCCAACGATAAGAAGGTGGATCAGGGCCCTGCTCCTCCACAGTGTTGTCTCTGCACGCTTTGCTTCTTCGTGCAGCAGCCCCAGGCACAGCTCCCCACATGACCTGCACTGGCTCCTGTTTGTGTGTGGATTGCAGTATTTGTCTCATGTTTCCAGAGCTGCCTGCTGCATACTAAAAGGCTCTGGATTTACATGACATTATGAAGCAGAAGGATAACAGCTGAATTTCCTGTTTGGTGATTACCATGTCATGTAGCTGTTCATGATTATGGTATTTTTAGTATCTTGCTATAGAGAAGAACTCTAGTCTTTCCAACTCTAACTTTTCAGTTAGGGTTGCATGGAGAGGGCTTGGCTGAATTGTCAGTGAGAGAAAATTAGCACGATGGCCTGATGGCCTATGCTCCCCTCTCAGTCCTGCTTTTCTCTTCTGGGCCTTTGTAATTTTTTGCTGCTGTTTTTTCTTCTTTCAGTTAATCAAGAGAGTTATCTCAGAAACCTCCAGTGGGGGTGTTACTGGAAATGATGTCATCATGCATTTTTTCCTTGCAACCTTACCCTTTGGTGGTGTCGGTAAGTTACCGGAGCTCCTCTTTAAGCACTTTGACTTGCTGCTTTTTAGAACAGCAGTGGCTGGTTTGCTATCGGCCACAAGTGGCCAAAGGTGTGACCAGCTGAGGTCACAGTGTGATCTGGCCATGCTCTGTGTCTCAGGGAACAGCGGGATGGGAGCCTACCACGGCAAACACAGCTTTGACACCTTCTCCCACCACCGCTCCTGCCTGATCAAGGATCTGAAGATGGAGGGCACGAACATGGTCCGGTACCCTCCCAGCAGCCAGAAGAAGTTGGATTGGGCCAAATTCTTTATTCTGAAGCGATTTAACAAGGGCCGTTTGGGACTGATCATGTTGGCCCTGTTGGGTGTTATAGCAGCAGTGGTGATAAAGGTGAGCTGTGGCTATTTGCTTTCTACTTGAGTGCATGAGCAATTTGTTCTACCTTCTGCGTGTCCTCTCTTTGCAATTCCAGTCCTTTCTTAGAGCCTGGTCTGTTTTTTTTTTTTGTCTCCTGACACTTATGCTTGGCCCACCTGAAACAATCAGCATGTTTCTCACTCTTGCCAATGACACCTAGAACAGTAATGTCCTCAGAGAAATCTTCCTGCCTGCTGTACTGTTTCTTTCTCTGTCCTGGATGGTGATGCCTGTGCAAAGCTCCCTGTAGAGGCAGATGGGGGTGGTCCATTTTTTTCAGACAGCTGTGATCAGAAGCGCAGGAGCCCAACAAGCAGGAGGAAATAATCAGCCTACATAGCTGAGTCCGGGAGGAGGTAGAAGAGCCAATGACTGGCCTTGAAGTAACAGCTAAGGAAGCAAGCCCTGTCTAGGTGAACACCTCAGTGAAGGGGGGAGCTCACAGCATTTTGAAATCATTTGGGTTTTCTCAGAATCACCAGTCTGTGCTGAAGAGAAAAGCTCTCTTGGTTGTGCTGGCTGTTCAGAGGCTGGGCTGGCTCAGTGTGTGTTAAGGAGGAGCAGGTTTCAGAGCACTGCTGTTGCTGTTACAGTGAGGTAGGAGCCTTTCTCTTTTCCCGTGTGCAGACCTAGTTGAGGTTGGGTGAAGCGTTGTTAGAGCAGTGGATGTGGGGCGTGGGGAGGCTCCTCCTGGCACTGGGGAGCAATGCCTTCCCCCACAGCTCACGCAGTGTCTGAGATAACCAGCATGCCTGGGGGTGGAGGCAGGCGAGCTGGATGTGGTGGCACCCTGGGGACATCAAGGGGAGCAAGGGGGGTTGCTTCAGATTGTTCTAGGAAGGAAGTTGGTCTTGTTTCAGCAAACCCCTTACAGGAGGGTGGTGGTGTGTTTTGCTTTCACAGGTGGCTTTCTACTGAAGAGAGGAGAAGGTGCCATAACCTGTGTGCAAGTTATATTTTGGGTGCTCACTTCGTGTCTGTTTCTTTCACTTCAGTACTGTTTTCCTTTTGAGCTGGGTTATTTCTGTGAGCTCTCGAGCACACAGAGCAGCTTTGGGAAGGCACTAATCATGAGGAGGCCTGGACTCCTGCATACTAACAAGCCACACTGAAACAGAGGGACCAGTGGAAACATGCTCTCAAAAGGAGAACTGAAGAGCAAGAAATACAGCACCTGACGCCACCCTATGCCCTGCAGAGCACTGCTTCCAGGAACACACCCCCCCTGTCTTACACCAAACTGCCTGGCTTCATCCACTGACAAACAGGAGCTCATGTTTCAGCTGTCTGACAGTGTTTTCCCTGCAGTTCTGGGGTTGGTCTGTTCTGTTATGCTCCAGCCAGCCTTGCTCTTGGTGACAGGTGTGAGACAGGCTGTGTTGCTGCTGTGCTGGCTCATGCTTTGTTCTCATAGTGTTGGTTATGGATATGAATCGGGTTAGATTCCCACTTGCCCTCTGTTTGGGGTGGAATATTCCTGGATCCCTGTGAGCTAGAATCATCCACAGCTGTTGGGTGGTGCAGGCTGACTCCTTCTGGGGGCTGCGGGGCACATCATAGCAATTACTTGATAATTACAAGACTACAAAGAAAATAAGTGCCATGTCTGTATTTTACTAATGACAAAGGACCTCTGAACAGGAGAAAGCAATTACTGGGAGTGTGTACCCCAATGTGTTTGAGCTTCTGGGTCTGCTATGGTCTTGCACTGGGTTATGACATGGGACCTGTTCTAATTTGGGGAGCTGGTGGTGGAGAAATTGAAGGTGGAAGGACCCTGTGAATGTTCTTTAAAGAAAATCTGGAAGTGATGACTGAATGCATTTCTTAGCAAATTGTGATCGCTACGCAGTAGGTGGGATTTCTTCGCGTCTGGTGAAAATCCATGTGCTAAGGCTTTGTAATGAATTATTTTGCAAATACAAAATAAATACTAAGAATTTAAATAAGAAAGCAGGTGTGGTAAGTCACTGCAATCTCCTATGGAATCCTGCCTGTCCTGTGCCACCCCAGCTCCAGCTGAACATGGCACATGTGTGCAGGTGGCAGCTGCTTCACGTGTACCTCCGCCCCAGCACAGCAGCACAGATCACTGCGTGGTGATCTCCTGCTGTCAGGGAAGGATCACTAAGACTGGCTGGACCGCTTCTGCCTCTGTTCTGTGCCAGTCCATCCCATAAGTGTGTCCCACCTGCACTCAGTCTGTCCTCCTGGGACAAGTGGGATCACTTTCATCCCTAGAGCAGCAAGCAGTGGTGTGGCTGTGCACAGTGTTGGAGGGTCCCCAGTGCCTGAGCAGCACTTTCCTCCCATCACACAGAGCAGCAAGCTGTGATTTGATGCTCGTGAGCTCCCAGCACCAGGGGGTGGCTGGGTGAAGGGCACATTGTATTGGGCTGGGGCCAAACATCCTCCCGTGGGAGGAGAGCGCTGTTAGGAGCAGGGCTTGTGCCTGCTTGCTCTGTCTTGGAGACAGCTGGCAGACAACTGCTTGGAGGTAACTTTCTTTGCACGGGGCTGATAGTGTTGGCTGTGTTGGGTGTTGTGGCAGTGGTGATACAGGTGAGTGGTGGCTCTTTGTTTTCCCTGAGCCCCACCTGACCCCCACCTCCACCCCATTGCTCTGTGGGGCTCTGCTCCCCCTGGGGGCACCCAGCCTGTCTGTCCTTCTGCGTGCGATGACCCTATAGTGAGGGTTCCCTGCACCCAGAAGAGCCATAACCCATTGTTTTCATCCTGTATTCCTATTGCTGAACTTCTTTGCTACAATTTCTCCTCTACCAACTGACCGAGTAGAAGCAAAGGAGCCCCAGATGACTCAGTCTGCTGCTGAGCTCTTGCAGCCTGAAACCTTTGGCCATGTGGTGCAGGTGGAAGGGAGCAGTCCTTGCCCCACGCTGCAGGTAGAAGCCCATGGAACAGCTATTGGGCATGGGGGAATCATATTGGAGGAAGGTCACTCATTACTGAGCCTGGCTATGTAAATGTCTCACGTGATCCCTGCATAAAGCTGCCTCATATCAGCAGTGAGTCCAACAATGTGTGCTATGGCTGGGACAGCCCTCGGTTGAGCAGCTGGCAATCTCACCTCTAATGGGATTTCTATGTTCTGTTGGTGCACTGCTTGTCTTTCAACTCAGAGTACTGAACTGGGAGCCTGACTCTTGCTGGATAAAGCCTTGTTTCTCCACAGAAGCCCTCTGGGTGTCCCAAGGGCAGCGTCTAAAGGATGAGCCCGGGTTGAGTTCATTCTTTATTTGGCATTGTCAGAGCAGTGATGTGAGCTCAGCTCCAATCAGTGAGTGAGAGCTGCAGCAGGGCAGGAAGGGGACGCCTGCATTGCTCGTGTAGCAGCCCAGAGCCGTGCTCCTGGTGTCGGAGCAGCTGTAGGGCCGTTCCCAAGCAAAAGCCGATGAGATGCTGTCAAAGGCTGAACTCTACGGGACGTCCAGGTGCAGTCCGGTCTGTGCTTTGCGCATCCATCCGCCAGGAGGGGCCTCGGTCCCCAAAGCAAGTCCCTGAGCCCTGCTTCAGGTCAGTGTTTGCTGGTCACGAGCTTTATCACAACGCCGATTGCGAGCACTGCGATGGCCGCGGCCGCCGCCAATCCCCGCCGCAGGATCAGCCCCCAGCTGGGCGCAGCGCCCGGCAGCGCACCGCGCGGCTCCTCCTGGAAGTTGGCACCATCCGTCCTGGTGATGCCCGTGAGCACCACGCCGTTCTGAGCATCCACTCCCGCTGCAATGAGATGAGGAGACGTCACCGTGAGCCTCTGCCAAAGATCTGCGTGCTGCAGGCACGTAGCCGTCATCCTCAGCCCCGGCCGTACCTACGCAGCCCCGCACCGCTGCAGCAGGGAGGTGAGTGGGGGGCATCAGGGGTGGCCCCTTGCTGTGAGGCTCGGGGTTCTGCTGCTGCTGCTGCTGCTCCTCCAGCGGCTGCGGGGTCACTCCTGCACGGCGCTGAGCCTGGGGGAGCAATGGGACTCAGCTCGGGGGGGATCCCCACCTGCAGTGCCTACGTGTGTTTTGTGGGTCCAGAAATGGCACAGTAAAGGATGCCCTCAGTTCCCCAAAGCTGGTGTCTGGTGGGAACCTCAGAGCTGTTAGCACAGAGGGGCATCTCGAGGTGGGTGCTGGGAGGAAGCAGAACATGAAGGAGCATCCGTGGTCCCAAACACGGAGCCCTGGGTTTTGCCACCCCATCCCACTGGGTGGGTGCAGCACACGGTTACCTCCTCAGCCGCCTTCCTCCAGTCCATGCGGCAGATGTAGATGAGGAAGCAGGTGCAGAGCATGGAGACGCAGACGAGCATGCTGAGCCACAGCCCTGCCGAGGGCATGCTGGTGTCAGCGGGCAACATCACCAGGCAGACCCAACCGAGAAGGGACAGCGAGCCAAGAATGGGGACATCACCAGGGACGTGGGAATGGGGCTGCCCAGCAGAGCTGCAGCGGTGGCTTTACCCAGGGTGATTTAGGGCACTCAGCAGTGCACTGAATGTTTCAGTCTACCCCAGTGCTTCCAGTCCCCAGCAGCACTGCAGAGCCAGGCAGAAGAAGCAGTAGGGAGCTGCATCCATCTGGGGGGCTGGGGGAGGCAGTACCTATGACACCAATCCTGGCCACGAAGAGCAGCACGGCTCCTAAGGGCAGTCCCACACCATAGTAGCTCACAGCGTTGAGGATGGCACCAAATTTCTGCTTGCCTGTGCCTCTGAGCACCCCACCACAGGCACACTGCGGGGAGAGGGAGCAGGATGGGGCCAAATTTGGGGCTGTGAACCAGCCCTGAATACAAGACTTCCCCTGTCTCCCATCATAGAATCATTACGGTTGAAATAGACCTCTAAGATCATCCAGTCCAACCGTTAGCCATCACCACCATGCCCACCGAATCGTGCCCCAGTGCTCATTTCTCTTTGCCCCATCCTGCAGGTTTGGCACTTGTCGTGCGGTCAACAACAAGATCCCCTCCGAAAAGTAGCAGCATTCCCAGGGACTTACACACATGGCTTCAAACAAGTGGAAGACGACGTAGACAGGCATGACCCAGGCCACCAAGTCAATGATCTCCCTGCAGACAAAGAGCCAGCAGTCTCCTTTTGGGAACAAGCATTCAGGGCCGGGAGCTGGGGGCACTCACTTTTCATTGGTAAAGATGTATCCCAGCACGTCCTTTGTGGCAGCCAAAATGGCCCCTACAGCAACGCAAAACCCCCCTGGAAAGCAAAGCAAGGAGGTGAGTGCATCCTGATGCCAATGGGGAGCCTGGAGCAGAGAGAGAGTGAGCAGAGCACTGCTGCTGACCTGTGCAGAGCATGCTGGTGGAGGAGGATCTCTTGGCCACCTCAATGTCACCGGCACCCAAAGCGTTCCCCACCTGCACACTGGCAGCTGTGCCAAGCCCTAGAGGGATCTGCAGCCACAGGAGGTAAAGACAGTGGCAGGAGGGACAATGGAGCATCAGGCTTAATTTTGGTCATCTACTCCATGGGAAGGGGAGGCAGGAGCAAGGAGGGACTTGAGCACGGAGAGGGGAGATGTAAGGAATAGAGCTGAGTGAAGCTGAGCTTTGGCTGAATCTGTGCAGGGACTGACCCTAGAGAACCCATCTGAACCCAGAACCCCCATCACTTACCATGAAGGCAACGACAGACACCTCATAGATCACAGACTGTGCTGACAGCTCCACGACGCTCAGCAGCCCTGGGGGCAGGAGGTTCGGGTGCTCAGCCCCTGTGATAACCACAGTGCTCATTCTCACCCTGGCAGTCCCCCTCCCTCTGCTGACCTATCAAGAAGCTGCCGATTTCATAGGTCCACCACTCGATGCACATCATGAGCATGCTGGGGATGGCTAGGGAAGTGAAGCTGTCCCACTCCAGCAGGCACTCTCTGGACCAGCCTATGGAAAGAAGAGGGTTTGGAGGTTGGATATTAGGAGAAGTTTCTTCTTGGAAAGAGTGGTGATGTGTTGGAACAGGCTGCCCAGGGAGGTGATGGAGTCACTGTCTGTAGAGGTGTTCAAGAAAAGATGTCACACTGAGTGACATGGTCTAGAGCAGTCACAGGCATGAGTTGGTAGTTGGATGCAATCTTATTGGTCTTTCCAACCTTAATGACTCTATGGAGGAGATGGTCCATCCTGATGGAAGCCAGAGTTGCCAAATATCACCAAAGGAACTATTAGCAGAGCCCCCAGCACAACTCTCACGGGCTCCATGTGACCTCTAGCTGCGAAGCATGCACATACAAGTTGAGCTGCAACGCTCAGCTCATCCTTCCTGGATCAGAGCACCTGAGGACAACCTCATGCCTACGCCTGCGCTCATCCGGCTTTGGGACCAAACCCTACAACGCCTCTACAGAGGGCTTCCTTCCTCCCCAATTAATGGTTACTGCACGGCGCTCTGCCAACGCCCGCATTCCAGGCTGCCACTGGAGCAGCACAGCGTCCCCAGGCTGGAGTTAATGTTTCCCCTCCAGCACTAACAGAGCTCGCTCAAAAGAAGCAGTAGAAGATTGACGAATGCACGTGTAAAGAAGGAACTGGAGGGAGATGCCTTACCTCCCCACGTCTTCACATGGAGCTTCTTGCCTACAATGTACAGGAACAAGAAAATGGTTTGAGAATACTGAGCAATGGTGTTGGCCCAGGCAGAACCCCTGGAAAGGAAATGAGAAAGGCTGTTGGCATCGTGCTCACATCTCCCCAGCTTTGGGGTGCTGGAGCCTGATGTCCCTGGGAGCACCGGCCGTGGTTGGTGGTGTGGTGTCCCCCAAAATGACTTTACGGTTTCAATTTTCCCCCTGCAGACATTACTCACACAATTCCCAGGTGAAACACATAGAGGAAGACGGAGTTGGCGATCACATTGACAATGTTGCCAATAAGCCCGCTCAGCACCACGGGCCACATGATCATCTGCAACAAGGGGTGAACGGGGGCTGCCATCTGCCATGGCTGTGGGAAGACCTCACCAGCCTCCCCCACCCCCCTACAGCTTTAACAAGAGAGGAAACTTCTGGCATTGGAGGTATAGCTCTGAGACGGGGACATTGGATAGAATGTCCATTGGGTAGAGGGATGGATCTCTCTGGAAGAGCTCTCCATGATGTTTTGTGGGTGTGGGGTTAGGGGAGCACTGAGCTGAGAGGAGCCTGCGTGGGCATGGGGTGTGGGACCCACCTGGTTCTGCAGGTACCTGGTCTCCAGGTTATACAGAAACACCGCCTGGAAAGCAAATGGGTGCATGAGCTGGAGCCAGTGCTGGGACAGAAAGGTGCAAAACACATGGCCAGCAGCCAGGGCTTACCGGCAGAGCGGGGA
This sequence comes from Perdix hodgsoniae, assembly GCA_035772895.1. Classification (NCBI taxonomy): domain Eukaryota; kingdom Metazoa; phylum Chordata; class Aves; order Galliformes; family Phasianidae; genus Perdix; species Perdix hodgsoniae. The sequence continues at coordinate 6,478,203 of JAPSGF010000022.1, forward strand.
CAAATGCCATCACATAGAGCTGGGTTAACCTGGGGACACGAGAGGCACGGTCAGAGAAGACACAGCCACCAGCACCCCACCAAAGCAGCGTCCCCTGGAGATCGCCCAACCTGGAGACTTCGGGGTCCTGGCGGATGAGCAGCAGGAGCTGCTCGATGTTGATGAGCACAGCACAGCAGGGGAAGCAGCAGAGCAGGAGGATGATGATGGCACGCTGCAGGATCACCCCCACGCGCAGCAGGTTCCTGCTGCCGTAAGTCTGAGGGCGAGAGCACGGCATGAGCTCTGCTCCTGGGAAGGGCTCGGTATTTCCTCTGGAGTTCAGTGCTGCCAGTTATGGGATGGCTGCTGGAGCTCAGCAGCACCAGGTGATGCTTGAAACCCTGGTGGGTGGCCCCAGGGCAAGTGGCAATGACACCCACCTGCGATATCAAGGTATCACATGCTGAAGACAGACCATATCCTACAGAGATGGCAGTGACATTTATCACCTGGAAATGGGAATACAAACTGAGAGAAGTGAGTATTTAAGGCTTTTCAGTGAGAACAGCTTAAAGGAGGCTGAAGTCTCCTCTGTCCCCTATGCCTGCAGGTCTCAGCCACCCACCCAGCCCCATATCCCAGCCCCACAGCACGCTCACCGCGATGGCCAGCGTGACGGAGGCCAGCTCGACCTTGCCCAGGTGGCCACAGAAGATGGAGCTGACCAGGTGTATCAGGAAAATCAGCAGCTGGATCAGGATCTGAGCGTGAGGAGAGGAGATGCAGAGGTTGGAGATGGAGATGGGTGGGAGGGACACCTCCGGGTTGGGACGTGGCGGGGACAGGAGGGCAGCATGTTTGGCGGCCCTTGGTTGCTCCCCTCTCTGGGTCCTTACCAGTGGCCCTGCCAGCACCAGCAGCTTCTTCGCATCCTCCCAGAAGCTGTCTGGGATCAGGCGCTGCATCCAGCGACATTTCTTGCTGCGGCCATCAGCTGTCCCCTCGCTGATGCCGTTCTCCTCGGGCTGCTTCATTCTGCCGCTCTGCCAGGAGTGAAACGTTCCCTTTTCTCCGCGCTCTGTTAAAGCTGCCGGGTGCTGCAGCCCCAGCAGGGTGAGCAATGTGTAACCTGGGGGTGAACTTCAGCCTGGCTGGCTTGGCTGCGTGCGGCCGGCAGCGATGGGCATGGCAGGGAGCCACTGCAGAGGAGCCCAGGAGCTCAGCGCAAACTGTTGTTGAAGCCCTCTGTAGAGGAGCTGACCCTTCCCAAATCGTCCCTGTGAGCCCTCGTACCCTGCTCTGCTGTGTCCGGTGGGCAAGAAGGTCGTCCTCCTCTTCCAGCAGAGATGGAGTGTCCGTGGGTCCGTCCGCTGCCGGCGGCTGGCTGTAAGTGTTCTGGGCCGTTCTCATCTCGGCGCGGCGTTGGCCAAGACAAGCCGGCCCCATTGGCTCCAGCTGTCTGCCCCGCACAGCCCGGCCGCGTCGGGTTTCAGCAGCACTGCTCTGCCAGGCCAAATATAGCATCCTGCCTGGGCCCAGCACAGGGTGCTGGCAATGGCTGGGAGCTGCTGCCCTGGGCGCAGCCCCTGTTGTGCACAGAGCAGACAGTGGCTCCATGCCCGTCCTACTCTTCCCAGGCTGTGGTGCCAAAACAACAGTGACTGCGAGCAGGACACAGCCTGTCACATCCTCCCACGCCTGGGGACAGCCCACTGAGGCTGTGGTTAATGCCTGCTGTGAGCTCCCGTATGAACCATCTCACCCACAGGCACCCACTGCTACATGCCAGGAGCTGCCTTGCACCACCGGAGGTGATAATTGCATCTGAGGGCTGAGCACACAGCCTGCAGCATTGCTGCTGCCACACTGCTGCAGGTAGGAGAGCTCCTCCAGGGGGCAGGCAGTGCTGTTAGCACACGTGGCATCCCCTCCCCAGCTGGAGAACCGGCAGCAGCTGAGGTGCACAAATCCCTGGCTGCTTCTGCAGCCTCAAACCCTAAGGCCAGGAGTTAGAGGCCGTGTTTAAGGTTATCCTTATGAGGATTGGTCATCTACACAAACCAGCACACGCCTCCCCTCAACCGGTTGGGTTGTGCCAATGACCGGGGTCACGTTCACGCCCTGTTAACAGCACAACATTTACTTAGAAAACTTCAATTGTATCAAAATCCCACCTTACAAAAGTGCAAAGAGTAGTTCTAGGCTCTGTGCCTGTCACGCAGGGCCGGCGCCCAGTGCCCTGGCAGAGCAGTCAGCCCTTTTCCAACACAGTGGGGCCTTGCACAGCAGTGGGCTCCAACACCTTGAGGTGCTGGTGTGCAAGGGACCGCACCGAGCAGGGAAATGATTTGGACAAGCGTTCCCAGCAAGGAGGAAGCAGGACGGCAGCACGAGGTCCCTGTCTCCACCCCTGGCCACCCCAAAGGTAGGTTCCAGCCTCCCACAGTGCTTCCATCCCCCAGGCAGTGCTGGAGAAGGGACCAGATCTCAAGCTCAATCCCTTTAAGAACCATGTGTGTGGGACAAGATATTATAAGCAGAAATGGAGCAGAGTGAACTCTGTGAGGGGCTGAGGGAGAATTACATCCTGCACCATCCTCCTGGGGCATCACCCTGTGCCCTCCTGCACAGTTCCCTGGTGGCAGGCTGGCACTGCCTCTAGCTGTGGGCTGTCAGGAGCCGGACCAGCACACCCACCAGCAGCACAGCAAGGGCAGCAGCAGCAGCCAGCACTCGGCAGATGATCAGGGCCCTCCACGCCACAGCAGGAGGAGCAGGGACATCCGCTGGCTCTTCCTGAGTGATGAGCTGGTGATCTGGGAGCCTCTCGCCTCCTCCCACCATGCTGTCAGGCAGCACCACGGTCTCCACAGTGTCTGTGTCTACAGAGATGTAATCTGTGCAAGAGAGGGGAGTGCCGTAGAGAAGCTGAGCTGCGAAGTCTGCAGCCTCCATCCGCTCCCCACCCAGTCCTGAGGGTCCTCTCCCGATGCTCGGGGCTGAGGGGAGATGCAGGTGTGCTTTGGCTCTCCCCTAGAGCAGCCAGGATGACAAGGGTAACAGGGACCAGCACCAGACACGTGCTCTTTCCAGCTATCAAAGCCGAAAGGACAGACACCACAGCCACGGCTGTAAAGGAGAGAAAAGGCTGGGTGGAGGATTTGTGTTCCCTCCCATGTCGTGAGGTTACGTACCTATAGCAGATGTTTTGTTAGCAGCTGTGCCATTGGAGTTCACATCTTCCAGCTGTTTTTTCAGACCAGCTCGGACCTGAGCCTAAAAGCACACACACGAGTTGTTCTCAGAGCAGAAATGTGCTGCCCAGCCAAGCAAACCCGAGCCTCCTCCCTGACCCTCCCAAAGCAAGCATGCTTAGCCCAAATTGCTCTGGTACTACAGAAAAGGACAGATCTGGTGTTACCTTAACTCCCCACAGACATCTTTACTGCTATTCTGGGGCAAAAACTGGCATAACACCTACCAAGAGTTACTGCAGGGAAGCACAAGTCTTACCTCTTCTGCAGCTTTCTTCCAATCCATGCGCATGACAAAAGCAGAGAAGGAGAGGGATTGCAAAGAGATACAAACGATCATCCCTACCCACAGACCTGCCAGAACGGAAATGAACTTCAGTGAGTGCTGATGGAAACCCCACTGCTCAAACCGCCATGCGCAGCCAGAGCTGCAGTGCTGAGCAGAGGACGCACGTACCCAGCACCCCCATTTTGGCTGCAAACATCAGCGAGATGCCGATGGGCAAACCGACGGCGTAATAACCGACAGCGTTGGCGATGGCACCCAGCTTCTGCTTCCCTGTGCCCCTCAGCACGCCACCACAGGTTGCCTAAGGAAAGCAGCAGGGAAGAGGGAGAACTTGAGAGCTAGAGAGGAGTTGTTTTGCAGCAGTGCCAAGAGGCAGCTCCAAGCACAGGGGGATGCTGAGCTGCTATGGGTGATGCAAGCTGCTGCTGTGACAGTTTTTTTTTCAGCTTGCTTTTCTGTATTGTTGAAATAGATCAAGAAAGACCTAAAGGCAGCTTTGCACTCTCCACTGTACCCCTACTTGCAGGAAGGAATTGCTCCCCATGCTGGGATACTCACTGCTGCTGCATCAAACAAGTGGAATGGAGCGAAGATGATCATCACTTTGGACACCAACATAACGATCTCCCTGTTAGAAAGGCGTATGTACTGATCAGGGGAAGCAGCACAGCATGGGCTCAGGGCACTCTGACACATCTCCTGGGCCAGCTGCAAAGCCTGATCCCAGCCTCTGAGCTGCTCCTGGGCAAATCGCGTTACCCAAAATGGTAACAACGCTCCAAAGAAAGCTGCCAACCCACTTGTCATTGGTGAAGATGTAGCCCACCACGTCTTTGAGGGTTCCCAGTAACGTTGCAACCACCACAGCAAAAACTCCTGAAAGAAAAAGAAATAATTGAACCTCGAAGGCTGCATGTGCTGCTCCTGAGCAGGTCCAGACCTCAGGGGCTTCATGTGATGGGGATGGGGCTTGGCAGACCTCCAGGTATTACTGCAGAATGGGACAAGGCTGCTGTCCTTACTTTTCCCCTCAATACTCCACCCACCACCTGGAGGTGCAAGACAGATTGCTAAACTGTGCTTTAACTACCACAGCCTTTGCACTAGGCTCCTAACAGTGCAGAAGAGCCAGGGTCTCACCCTGTCCAAACAGTAATCTGAACAAGTGGGCTGCGATTGCAGCCAATGGTCACCAGCCCTGTGAGAGGTAAACTGAACCTATTGCTGATAGTTCTTTTATTCCCCTCTGCAGGGCCCTGGGCTGACCTGCGCACAGCAGAGCAGTGATGCAGGACGTCTTGGCTTGCACTACATCCCCTGATCCCAAGGCATTGCCCACTCTGACGCTCACGGCCACACTGAAGCCCAGAGGCACCTGAGTAGCAGCAGACAAAGAAGAGGTGAGTGCCAACAGCCTGCAGCAATTGTCTCCTTCCCCAGTAGAATCTGCAGCTGATCCCTGTTTTCTGCACCCAGTCCTTACCATGTATGCTGCAGAGGAGAGCTCGTAGATGACAGATTGAGCACCCAGTTCCACCACACTGAGCAGCCCTGGAAAAGATTCACCACTTTGTTAATTAGGTCAAAATTAGCTGCATTAACTTTTCCTTTGCTGACATGAAGGCAGCGACTACAGGGTTCCCATCTAACACGTGCAGCAAAATGCAGAACCAACCCTCCAGAGGAGGCTGCTGGCAAGAGATGCTCAGGGACACACTTAAGAGGCAGCCACCAGAGCAGGGATGGCTTGAAGGTGCCCTGAAAAGAGAATTTGGACTCACCTGCCAAGAAACTCCCGATCTCAAAGGTCCACCACTCAATGCACATCATGAGCATGCTGGGCAGTGCCAGCTGGATGTAGGAGCCCCAGTCCAGGAGGCAATCTCTGGTCCAACCTGCAACATAGAAGTGAAATAGCATGAGTGCATGATCCTCCTTTTCTTTGCTGAATGGGAGCCATGAGGTTATGTGGACATTCTAAAGACAGCAACCCATGGGATGCTGTAGGACACCAGCCTGGAGCTGCTGTACCACAGAGCATCCCAGAGGTGGGGGGGATCAGGAGTGGGCTTGGGGCTACAGTAAGGGACCTGAGGCCATGGCTACAGCCTCTCCCACAGTGAGGAGAAGGTCATCCCTTTATCAAACCTACAACCCAGGTGCTGGTGACAGTGCCAAATCCCCAGGGCCAGGCACTGGTCTGTTGAAGGGTTAAGCTCTGAAGAATACCTCCCCATGTCTGCACGTGGATCTTCTTCCACCACACAAAAAGGAAGAGAAGAATGGCCTGCGTGTACTGAGAAGCAGTGTTGGCCCAGGCTGAGCCCCTGGGGAGAGAAACAGGCAGATTATAAACAACACCCACACTCATTTTTTCAGCTCCAGCAGACCTGGTGGAAAGCACCCATCCCTTGCTGCAGGTATGGACCAGCCCCCTCCCCAGCCTGATCTTTCCAAGCTGATTGGCTGGGCACAGAGGGTTGCTGCACGTGGCACCCAAGATAAACCCTCACAGCCCCAAGCAAACCCTTGCACCCAGGCAGAGGCTGTCACCACCTCTGCTCACACTTACACCATGCCCAGCTTCAGTGCATATAGGAAGAAGGCGTTCATGGCCACGTTGAGGATGTTGGCTGCAACTCCTGTCACTACCTGAGGCAAAATGATCGCCTGGAAGACAAGGAGAGACTTTAGAGTTTGCTTTTCCAGCACTGCCCAAGCTCCCAAGCCTGCAGCCACAACCCAAGCTACAATCCAGCAAACACTGGGAAGACCTTCAGCAGTATCTGAGGAGAAAGCCAAGAAGGTGGCTCCTGTTTCAGGTAAGATCAGATTGTATTAGACATGCAGAGGACAGCATGCGGGGCTCAACAGTTGGTACAATCAGCTCAGTGCAGAGCTCAGAGGTAGCAGCAGGAGAATGGAGCACCCAAAGGTGATTCCCACCAGCTCCTCCTGTCCCGCAGAGCCAGCTGGAGGCTGTGGGTCACACATTCCTCAGCCCAGCTCTCCCCAGGACAGGATGAACTTAGATCTCCAGCCTTATCCACGTTCCTAGGAACTGGCCCAGAGCCCAGTTACACAATACCTGACTTAGTAAATATCTTGTCTGCAGCTGGTAGAGAAACGCCGCCTGCAAGAGTCAGAATTCATTCGGTCAGCACTGCTGTTCTATGGTTCAGTGGCCAGCTACAGTTTAACACCTCCATGAGGTACTTTCCACAGCTCTTGCACGGCTGTGTCAGGGTGCTACAACACGGCACGCTGCCCACAGTCCCGTGCCTATGCTTGATTTTAACCTTGGAGCACAGCTTCAGCTTAGAGGAGCTTCTCCAGAGAGGCAGATAGCAGCTGAAAGTCCAGTGGCTGCATGTGTGTGAGCTGCAGCCTTTATCACAGAGCTGAGTGAGCTCTGCAGCACTCAGTTCCAATGTCCAGAGCTTGTAACTTGTTGTGCAGAGATGTGGCCTGCAGTAAAAGCCTCTGCACACTACTATGAAGGAATGCGTGTTTGCTGGTCCAGCAGCTGCTGGGCAGTGCACATCCATTAAGGCTTAAGAGGCACATTTTAAAACTCAAAATCATGCTGCCTTGTGACCTACAAGGACCCTTCCTCATTTCCCCATTTGTTACTGAGGGATGCAGAGCTTCTAAGAGCTTTAGCAACAACTTACAGGAAGAGCTGGAATAAAGATCATCACGTAGACCTGCGTTAATCTGGAAAGAGAGATGTTTACCCAGTTAATGAGACAGGAAAGCCAGAGCCAAACCAAGCAGAGTTGTATTTGAGCTCCACAGAGCTTTGATTTCAACACTATGCAGTAACCCAGCCACAGCCAAACATGGTACAGATGGGCCTGCAGGGCTGAGACCTGACGTGCTGCTGATCAGACAGGGGTCACACTCAATCTCACTCTGACCTGGAGACCTCGGGGTCCTGCCGGAGGAGCAGGAGGATCTGCTCAGTGTTGATGAAGATCGCCCAGCAAGGAAAGCAAAACAGCAGCAGGATGAGGATCCCTCGCTGCAGGATGGTGCCCACTTGCTTCAGGTTTTTGCTGCCGTACGTCTACGTGAGGGCAGAGGACCAAAGTAAGAGCTGTGGGGAGCCAAAGGGTCTGGGCAAATGCTCCAGGCCGGGGCAGCGATGCAATTTCCCTTCTTGCTCCCAGCAGTGGCCACCACCAGGCTGGCTGGGTTTAGCTGGTTCTCGGGTGGATTGTGCTTCCCTCTGCTACCCATCCTCCCACCTTTTGTGCCCCAAACCACACTGCACAGGAGGTGAGGCACTGCCAACCAACCCTGCCAGTAACAAGGAAGGGGGAGCTGCCACCAACCTGGGACATCAACGTGTCACATGCCGAGGCCAGACCAGAACCAACGGAGATGCCGATCACATTGATGACCTGGAGGAGAAACAAGTGACTTGGGTAAGTGAGAATCACAGGGCACGTGGCCCAAAGCACCATATCCCTCCCTGTTGGGAAGAGAGACTGTTCTGCTGTGAGTTTTTTGGGAAGTTTCCAGACTTCCTCTGTTTTTCACAATAACACACTGATATTACCTGAATAGCCTATTCCTTGTTATGATGTGAAAAGGAACATCCAGCAAGGGATGAGCAGCTAAAGGACTACAAACAGTGCAGCTCCCCACCACACACACACAGCGAGGTCTTGCTGCCCAGCTGCTGGCCTTGAACAGACACTGCTGTTCAGCTCACATCTCCTGCTTCTGCTCAGGGCAAAGGAAAGAACAATTTGATGGATGCAATCTCTGTGTTGCATCAGGCTGTGCGCAAAGAATCCTCAGGTAAGCATTCCCCCGGGCCTTTTCTTTTGCCCCTTCTTCTTTTCTATTCCCCTTTTTGGATGTCTCACCATTTTCATGTTACAGATCAGAGGGTAAGCAGGGCAATACGTACAGACACAGCCAGCGTCACAGCATCCAGCTCAGCTTTCCCCAGATGGCCGCAGAATATAGAGCTGACCACGCTGATCAGGAACCCCAGCAGCTGGGCTACAAACTAGAATGGGAAGAGGAGATGGAGAAGTGAGCACCACTGGGACAGAGGAGCACTGCCCTTCCCCTGCAGCTGGGCCATGGCCAGTTGGGTTTGAACCATCAGCAAGCTTCCCCCAGGTTGCTGGTGGCTTTGTCCTTAAACTCAGTAGTGTTTTGGTGTTACAGAGCCAATCTGCTAGATGGCCTTGTTTAGCTGAGGCTCAACGGTTCCCTTGAAAGCCTCTTTTCCACCATGGAAGCTGAGTAGAGAAGGAAAATGAAAATTCTCAGTTTTATTTTGCACTTCCGTGCACCTGGGGAAAGCTCAGCTCCCCAAAATGCAGCGTCCTCTCCTCTAAGTCTGGCCTGCACCTTCCTCTCCAGCGAGGATTGGTGATGCTGTCACAGACAGTGAGCTCAGGACCTCATTTTTCCTTAGCAGGAGGTCAATCCCAATGCAGCATGGAACTGCTGGAAGAGGATGGTAAGAGCAAGAGATCCCATAACGGGTGGGTACAGCTGGGGGGCCATGCCCAGGGGGCTGCTCACACTCCTGCCTTCCTTACAGGCTCCAGAGCTGCTGGAGAACTGGCTCCTGTGAGGTCTGAGGAAGAACCAAACCAAACCTCCCACTGCTGCCTGCAGATGCTGCATGTCTCAGGCCTCAGCACCTGCAAGCAGCTGTGAGCAACCCCCGCAGGAGAGCTCTGGACCTCCGTGCCTGCTCTAGCACAGAGAGCCAAGCCTGGCAAACGGCACTAGGTCTGCTTTGAGGTTCTCCGTGCCCACCAAGCAGGGGATGGAAGCGTTGAGGGGCTGATGGGCACCGCTACGGGAACAGAAACCACCGCGGCTTCCGCAGCGTGGGGGCCACGTGGGTGTCAGCGAGGACATCGCCCAGAGCTGCTCCTCTCGGTCCTCGTCCACCAGGAGGGGCGGAAGGCTCAGGATACAGAGCACCCGGTCAGATGGATTTTTCAGCCCAAGCCAGCAGCAAAACCCGAGCTCCCAACCCACCGCCGGGGGAAGGAGACGGGCTGGAAGGGAACGTGCGGCGCCGGGTGACAGCTATAGGATGAACCACAGCGGTTTGACTCCAGCAGAGCCCCGTCCGTGTCGGCAGGCGGGCGCAGGCGGCACCGGAGCAGCGCCGGCTCCGCGGAAAGCTCCGTTCAGCCCCCCCCGCGCCCCGCGCCGCTCCCGTCCCCGCATCCCCGGCTCTCACCACCGGCCCCGCCAGCCGGGCCAGCTCCCCGCTCTCCCGCCGGACCCCCGCGGGCAGGAGGCGCCTCGCAGCCCGCAGGCACCGCGCCGTCAGCCCGCCCGTCTCCGCCATGGGGCCGCGCCGCCGCTCCGCCGGGGCCGCCCTATAGGCACGGCCTCCCCGCCCCCGGGCCGTGGGGCTGCCGGCTGGGGGCGGTGCGGGTCGGCACGCCGCTAAAGGGGAGCCGGGCTGCCGCGCGTGAGGATCCGCGGATCTGTAGCCCAGGCGCAGGAGGATGTGGGTTTGGGGCTCAAGGTTTGCCCGTGGAAGACAAAGGGATTTCTCAGTGCGTACTCCGGGGATGTCTCCCCTGCCGTCGGCACCCTGGTGGATTCCTCATCAGTAGGGGCACCTGGGGCTTGTCGTGGAATCTCAGAGCCGTTCGGGTTGGAAAAGACCTCTAAAACCCTAAGAATTCCATCCCCGCCACCACCGTACCCGCTGACCACGTCCCTCAGCGCCACGTCTCCATGGTTCCTGAGCACAGGATCACAGAATATCAGAATTGTAGGGGTTGGAAGGGACCTCCAGGGGTCATCGAGTCCAACCCCCCGGCCAAAGCAGGTTCCCTACACCAGGTTGCACAAGTAGGCATCCAGGCAGGTCTTGTACCTCCAAGCACCTCCAAGGACTCCCACACCTCCCTGGGCAGCTGTGCCACTGTCTGACCACTCTTGCAGAGAAGAACTGTTCTTTACAGAGAGTGGTGAGGTGCTGGAACAGCTGCCCAGAGAGGCTGTGGATGCCCCGTTCCTAGAGGTGTTCAAGGCCAGACTGGATGGGGCCCTGGGCAGCCTGGTCTAGCATTAAATGGGGAGGTTGGTGGCCCTGCGTGTGGCAGGGGGTTGGAGATTCTTGAGATGATCCTTGAGGTCCCTTCCAACCCTGGCCATTCTGTGATTCTTTGAAATGTTTGCTACTATCCAACCCTGAACAACCCTTGGCGCAACTTAAGGCCGTCACCTCTCGGCCTCCAAACCAGGGATCCCCCATCCAGCTGGCTGGTGCTGCCAACGGTGGGACCACACCTAGGCTGGGATGCCCATAAAGGACCACGTTTTGAGTGGGAGTTCAGGTTGCTATGAGGGAGATGTGGAGTCACCATCCCTAGAACAGTTTTCGAGAGCAGTGGAGATGTGGCACTGAAGAATTTAGTTTAGTGGGCACGGTGGGCATGGGTTGATGGTTAGACTAGATGATCTTTTCCAACCTTAATGATTCTGTGTTCCTACAAAGGTGAAATTCTACCCATATGCAGGTGCTTGGAACCAAGCAGCTGTCCACAAATCTATTTCCAACGTATGGAAAATTACAGTGGAAAGGGAGGATTTCTTACACATAGAAGCTGTAACTGCTTATACCTTGTCTCAGTGACCTGCAGCCGTGATGTCAGCTCCCAGAAATGTAAAGCTTCGTTAATGTTTCACCTTCCCCTTTGCTCCTTTGGCTAAGATATGACATCATGCAGTGCTGTGCTGCAGTGGTGAATCGGAGCCTTTGGGACTTTATGTGCCATGATAAAATTTGGGCACCACAGGTCACCAGAGGTTCTGATCCCGCTGTGAGCTGATCCTTGAGGCTGCAGGAGGCCGTGCTGCCTACAAACCTGCACCTTTGGGGCAGCTGTGAAGAAATAGAAGTTGTCAGCAGTGAATGATGAACATCCCTTCTGGCAGTCACAAGTCCACTGCCTGATGGACAGAGGGTTCCCGTGGTGCCTGGAGAGACAGGAGGGGACAGATAAGGCTCTGATGGTGCCATTCAGTCCTCAACAAACTGAGTGTGTGAGTGCCTTTCAAGTTTGCTGTGATCCTGCTTGGACAAAAAAATCCCGTGCTTGCAAAGAGGACCAACAGAAACCTGGGGAAAAGAATAAAACCTTGCTACTTTGGGCTTAGGGGGGACCTAAAATTGCTGGACTAGATGACCTTGGAAAGACTTCTGTGATTCTTTGCAGTGGTACCTGCAGGCTCTGGGCTAATGGAGTGTCCAACATGCATAGAGGGGCTGTGATGAGGCAGGCTGAGCCTCGTGCTGGCACATTTGCTCCATTTCTTTCCATAGCAGGGATAGGGATGGTTCCAGCTGCCCCGTGGCATTTGTGGAGCCTATCTGCTGGAGCCCCAGCCAGATGGTGAGGGTCAAAGGTAGGCTGGCCTTGAACCCAGCTCTCCCAGCAGCCCGGATGTGTTGCAACACGAGGGAGAAGAATCTGAAGGGTCAAATTCCTCCAGAGTGTAACGTCATTGAATCTGGTCAGTTCAGACCTCCAGCGATGTGCTCAGGCAGCCTGGTACCTTAACATGGCCGTGTTTAAAGGAATGTATGTGTGACTGGTGAGGAACCGGCTGGAGCACACAGCTGGGCTGCCCATGTGAGCTGCTTCCAACAGCTGGGATCTTCTCAGCAACACTGATGTAAATCCAGAGTGGAGAAAATTCCCAGCAGTGTGTAGCACTGGGAGAGCAGCAGCAGGCCTTTCCTCTGCAGATTTCCAGCAGAGTTTTCCTTCCCAGAGTTTTTTCCAGATATGTACGTCCACGTTCTGAAATGCAGCCAACATCCTGCTACTAAAATAAACCCCCCAAATGCACCGTGTCTGGAACCATTAAGATTAAGAGCTGCCATATAAGAAAAATGTCAGAACACAACAGATTTGTGTCAGACACTCATCTGTTTGAAGAAAGCCCCTTTCTTTTAAGGGAACTCGCTACTGGCTGATGTCCAGAGACCGTGGAAAATCCACTCCTCCCTGAGTTCAAAATACAGCTAAATTAGAAACTAAAGAGCCTTTTGCAATGAAATTGAGTTTTATTTAAGCATCATACCCTAGGAGAGCATGATCAGAGCTGCTGGCTGGCCAGGGATGGATGGGGCACACAGGTTTGGGACTGCTGTACAGGGGACATCCCAGAGCAGCCATCTTCAGACAGCTCCTCATGTGTAACCATCTGACTGCTGAGAAAGTTGCTGTTTGTATATGTATATATATATATATAGCAGACAATGCTAATGATTTCAGGCTACAGTGACCCCAGCTGCAGGGCAGCCTCTCTATTGGGTGTGCAGGGACAGTTTTTCTGTTTAAACTCACGCAAATGTTCTCAAGTTTCCCCATGTGCTCAGCACTGAGGCTGCACTTTGAGTTATGTGTTCACTGCAAGAAAGATGTTGAGGGCCTGGGATGCTTGCAGAGAAGGGCTGTGAAGGGTCCGGAGCACAAGGCCTATGGGGATCGGCTGAAGGAGCTGGGATTATTCGATGTGGAGAAGAGGAGGCTCAGGGGAGGCCTCATGGCTCACTACAGCTCCTGAGAGGAGGCTGTGGTGAGGTGGGAGTCGTCTGCTCCCAGGTAACAGCAATGGGATGAGAGGAGATGGTCTCGCGTTGCGCCAGGAGAGGTGCAGGTTGGATGTAGACCCTGTAAGTTCATCCTGCGGGCCGCCTGGCTTCTTTGTACCCGGGTGAACGGGTGTTCCGCTGCCTTTTGCGCTGCCAGCTATTGAACAACAGAACATCCGACAGCGCAGCGCCCCGTAAGGCGCGGCGGGCAGCGGGAGGTCCCGGCTGCAGTTCCGCCTTCGGCCGCGAGGTGGCGCCAGAGGATCGGGGAGCGCGCCCCGTGCGGAGCCGGAGGGTCGGGCGGGGGAAGCGGGATCCGTTCCGCAGGGTTCCGCTCTCCGACTCCGCATCTCCTCACCCTGCAGGTGGGCTGCCAGCCCTTTCCTAGTTCGTTCTGGTTGCTCTTTAAGAGTAAGCAATGCTTTTTTAGTTGCTCTGTGTCTCTTCTAGTCGGTTCACCGAGCGCAGGTCAGGCCCGTTGACTGCAGCCATAATTTTTACAGCTGAATCTTTATATTGCTACGTAGGTTCATTGAGTTCAGGGCCACAGGGTCAAAACCAGCTCCCCTGCCCTAATGAGCCCCACTACTTAATTAATGTAGATAAGGCGGGACAAATAAAAACAAGGCAAAACTCCTCCGGCTTTGAACCACCCCCAGGGAGCAGGTCTTGGCACAGGAAAAGAGAGATTGTAATGCTGTAATAACAGTGATAATTAATTGTATTTATAAAGCATCCCTTGGTGGTTCTGGATGCTGTACAGTGTTGAGCACCATTGGAAGCAGCAATAACAAGAGGCCCAATAAGGAAGGGCTGCAGAAATCCGTGTCTGCACATTGGGAGCAGCTGCAGGGCTGACCCAGGAAAGTGAGTGGGGATAAATGGGGATAAATGGGGATAAGGGGAGCACATTTGGGTCGTGAGGAGCAAATCTGTTCCAGTTCCTGGTTTGTGTGTCACGGCCCAGGCATTATTCCCTCTCCATATTGCAGCCAGGCGGAATAAAGGCTGGAAAAGACCCCTAAGATCATCTTGCTACGTGAGTTAAAGCTGTAGGTTCATAGAATCTAGCCCAACGGTGCCCCCTACCACCAGTTCTGCCCACTAACCGTGTCCCTAAGCAGCACATCTGCACGGACCTGGGACGTTTCCAGGGATGGGGACCCTCCCAGCTCCCTGGGCAGCCTCTGCCACAGCATCACGGCTGTTTCGGAGGAGAAATGTTTCCTAAAACCCAACCGGATCCTTTTCCTCCACGCAACCTTCCAGCCCACACACGAGGGCTGTTATCGCCATCCAACGTGCCGTCAGAACCACAGCCCGACGCTCGGCTGCAGCCCGTCGATGCCGCGCACTTCGGGATTCCCTTTCGGGTCCCTCGCTCCGCCTCGGACGGGGGTTACGCCGCAATTCGTGTCGCTTTTTGGAACACGAAGAACACTTTCCAAGCTTCCCGAAAGCTCTCCCCGTCCGCTCCGATCCACCGCGCCGAGCCGGGCTCACCATCATCATCCCCCCCCCCCCCCCCCCCCCCCCCCCCCCCCGGGGGCGGGCCGGGCGCGGCGGGGGCGGGTCTGGCGGCGCAACAGCGCCCCCTGGCGGGCCGGGCGGAGCGGAGCGGAGCAGAGCGGGGTCGGGGAGCGGAGCGGAGCGGGATGGCGGGCGCCCTGGCGGAGGTGCTGGGCGAGGTGTTGGTGTCGGCGGACGGCGAGGAGGTGGCGGTGTCGGCGTTGGCCGCCCGAGGGGTTTCGTTGGTCGGGCTGTATTTCGGTTGCAGCCTCAGCGGCCCCTGCGCGCAGCTCGGCGCCAGCCTGGCCGCCTTTTACGGGCGCTTTAGGGGGGAGGCGGCGGCGGCGAGCGGAGCTCAGCGCCTCGAGATCGTCTTCGTGTCGGCGGAGCAGGAGCAGCAGCAGTGGCAGGAGGCCGTGCGGGCCATGCCTTGGTTGGCGCTGCCCTTCGCCGAGAAACACCGCAAGGTGAGAATCGAAGCCGTGGGGAGGCGGGGGGGGGGGGTTTGTCCGGGGGGGGGGGGGGGGGGGGGGGGGGGGGGGGGGGGGGGGGGGGGGGGTCGGTTTCTATGGGCTGTTAAAGGGCGGCGGGTGGTTGGGAGGCTCGGAGCCGGGCTTCGGTTGCTGGTCGGGGTGGCGGAGCCGAGCCGGAGCTGCTCGGTCGCGGTGTTTGCATAGCAGCTGATATCTGCGCTGCGCTCCAAGTTACGGCCCCTCATCTGCGGCGTTCCGGCTGAAAGACGGAGAAATGGCAGACGGAAAGAGCTCCGGAAAGCACGCGCTGCCCCCCGGGCTGCGAGGGAAAAGAGGGGATTTTCGGATATTTCGACGAGTTCCCGAGGCTTTGATATTAAGAAAAAAAAAAAAAAAAAAAAGTCTTCACAAGTCTATTCTTCCCTGAAAGCCATTGAGCAATAACGAGAAAGATGGAGCCCCGCCGTGCCGTTTCTAAGCGTCTGGCCGGAGGGTAATTGCAGCTCCTGGCTGAGTGCTGGGAGCTTCGCCCCGAAGCTTTGGGGCTGAGCTGTGTAAGGTGCAGCCGTGCCGGAGCATCCCTGGTGCAGAGGAGGCTCCTCCATCCCCAGCGGGCTCCGAGCCCTCAGTCTGCATCGGCACGGACATCTTTTAAGGTGTTCGCTGCCATCTGGGCTCGCTGTTGGGTGTCCCCCATCCTGGGAAGTGTCAGGGGTGACATTTCAGCTCGTTCTCCTCGCTGCAGGGTTGGTGTTCGGGTGCTGCCCTGAAGGCTCCGATTTCCCCTGGAAGCCAAAGCGCTGCTGTTTGAGCTGCGGCGTCGGTTTGTTCAGCTTCGTCCCTCGGAGGGATTGCATCCAAAGCTGCTGCTGTCTGGGGAGCCAAAAGCTCTCAGTGCAGGGGCACGGAAGGGTTGTGGTTCCAATTAGAAGCTGCAGAACAGTGCGGATTGTTTGGATGGGGGACTTTCTGCCTCCCATATTTGCTTTCAAGATTCCACTTAGCAGAGTTAAACTGTGGGGACACAGTTAAAGTGGAAGGTGGCATTCGTTTCTTATTCTGGTCAGTGCTTCCATCTATTAGATTGCAAGAAAACATGAAATTAAAAGATTATAGGGTCTTAAATTCTTATTGCAAGAAACCCTTGAGTTGAATTCAGGATTATTTTTGTGCGGAGTGTAAAGTAATCGAAGCTCGTGCTGTATATTTTCAAAACTAAGCAGATGTGATGTGGCTTTGGAGGAAGTTTAATCTGCGGATAACAGAGAACCTATTTGTAAGTTATAAGGGCAATTATGTCAGGATATCAGATTTCTAAACAGGAGATTTATAATCTGTAGCTCAGGCAGCTCCAAGACTCCTCGTATAATGGGCTGGTTTTTAAATAGTCAGGCTAACGACCCGGCTGTCTAGAAAAGCACAAACTTTCTATTTTTCAAATACGTGCCAGCAGGAGCCGGGGGGGTGCAGCATATGTTCAGTACCTTGCAGGCTTAGTTTGTTTTGAAACAAAAGCATTTAAAATAAAAAAAAATAAGCAAAAAAAAAAAGAAATAGCAGACCGTCTTCTTGAGTTACGGCTCTTCTGCTCTGGGAGCTCTTTTTGAGCTCGATGTGAGCCAAGCCCTGGGGAATTCTGTAGTTTTAGTGGCAAAAAGGCATCGTGTGGGTACAAGGACAGGGATGTGAGAGGGAGGGAGAGACGTGGGGCGTTTGGGCAGGGAGCTGAACCTCAGCCCTGAGCGCTCAGCCTCGGTGCGTTGCCCAGCCTGCAGGTTTGGGAGAACAACGGTGTGTTGGTTTGTTGGAGGCTGTGACAGCGTTGGCTGGAGATGAGTTATTGTCCATATTGCTGCTGCTCGGAATTGTCGAATATCACGGCTCTTACGGTGCTGGTTTCCTGCTTGTCAGACTGCTGAAATATTTATCAGTGCGAGCGTTGCCTTTCTCTGGTGTACATTTGTGGCTGTGGGCAGCCTGGCCTGGTGGTTGGTGACCCTGCACATAGCAAGGGGTTGAAACTAGATGATCATTGTGGTCCTTTTCAACCCAGGCCATTCTGTGATACTCTATGTTTTGTTTTGTTTTGTTTTGTTTGTTTGTTTTCCTCTACATTTCTCCCTCTTTCCAAGCTCAGGCGCTGCATTGAAGGACCAGCTTCCTTTAGGGGCTGGCAGTAAAATTCCCACAGTCCTCAGAGGAAAACAGCATCTTGCTGCCATGGCCATTGGAGCAAGCAGCATGGGCTGTCAAAGGAAACGGCCACTCCTCGTGGAATTCCTCAGTAACTCAGTAATGCCAGGCTGCAGACAGCAAGGGCGGAACAGTCCGCAGCGACCAGCTGAACTGGGGTAACTTCAGCATCTAGCAATTTCTGTCTCCAAACGAGTAATAAAAGAGAGCTGCAGAAGCCAGCAAACATGTGGACGCGGGGCAAGCCTTTGATGGATGAGGAGGATGGCACCGTGCCTGTCTGAGCCACAGACAGCCATGTTTATTGGCTTTTTTCAAGAGCACCGAATGAGACCGGAGGCTTCTTGATGCACATCCCTCAATGAAGCAGTTGATGTTTGGCTTTGGGGGACAGAATACGCAGCTGTTGGTAATTGATTTGTCTTCTGGTAGTGCCTGGAGTTGCTGAGCGTGAGAGAGAGAGAGATGTCGATCCATGCCTTTGTTTTTTGGGGGGTTTTGGTTTAACATCACCCTGCCGTTATCTGCTTGCACGAACAGCTGCTCAAGTTTTGGAGAATTGGTTTCATGATGGCAGGAATTGCCGACTGCTGCCCCGGCTCACAAATGTCAGCAGCCCCATCTGCCTTCGTGCCCTGGCCCAGGATGAGATGGGATGGAACGGGACAGCAGCCCCACCACCTCCTGGGACCATCCCCAGGGTCTCCTGAGCTCCTGTCACCTGTGTTGGGTGAATGTAGGAGCTTTGTGGGATGTTCATGGCACAGAGCCTTCTGCAGGAGCACGCCTTGGATATCAGGAAAAGGAACGAGTGGTGCTGCAGTGGCACAGCTGCCCAGGGAGCTGGAGGAGCTCTGACCCTGGAGGTGTTCATGGCCTGTGGGGATGTGGCTCCGAGGGATGTGGTTAGTGGGCATGGGGAGGTGAGCCTGGGGCTGGACGTGGGGATCTGAGAGATCTCTTCCAACCTGAATGATTCTGCGATTCTGTCCCCCCAGCCGTGTGTCCTCTTAGTGGTTTTTGCTCCAAAAGGGCCCCGTTTTGGTGCCAGGTAGGTGCTGTCACACATCCCCACGTACGGGATAGGGTCAGTACAGTGGAGGAGAAACAGTGCTGCTGGGGCTGCACTGAATCCCCAGATATCGTGAGTTGGAAGAGGCCACCAAGGGCCCATCCAAGATCATCACTGGGAGAGAAGCACTGCTTCTTTGTTTCTTTGCTGTTGTTTATTTGCCCTTGCTTTTGTTTTTACTTGTTACTTATTTGGCGCAGTCATCTCTTTTTAATCCTGGTTTTCCTAATTACTCCATCTTGGTGCAGCCATTCTGAGCACAGCGGTGTCTGTTCTGTGCTCTGCCTCCCAATCTCTGTTTTCTTTCTACTGTGTTTCTGTGTCTGCCTGAATGTTGCCCATATGCATCCTGGCAAGGCAGAACTGCTTCCAGTGGGGCTGAAAAAGTTCTCTTCTGGTTTTAAATAAATGCAAAGCACATTTATTACATTTCTGTGATTGCTTTGTGAAGTCTCTGAAAACAATTTGAAGCTCTTTCTGCTCATGCTGGCAAATGTGTTCTGCTTGGTTTTCCTTATCCTAAGGCTGGATTTGTGTATGCTGGTCTGTATGTTATCTCCCACACTGATACCAAATGTGAGTTCTGTGACAGAGGGGCATGTGGTCTTTCCCTGTATGAGAGAAAAACCTCTTCTTTGTTTTGCCCTAAGGAGGTGGAAGGAGCTGGCTCTTCTTTTTGGGTGCTGTTTTAGTGGCTGGTCAAATGCAATGGGTGAACCAGACTGGACAGGCTTGGGAGAGCATCCATCTACATTGTGAGTGCATCTCCATCTCTGCAGATAAAAGGCTGGTCGTGAGATTGATGGCTAAAACGTGTCCAGCATCTCATGAAATCTTTTACAGCAAATACTCATTCCTCATTAGTAGTAGTAGATTTTTTTGTGTGTGTGTTTTCTATCCTTTGTACCCAAGAAAAAGGCTTTTTCTTTCTCTCTCCTTAAGAGAACCTCCAGCTCTGCTAAGGACACTGCACTGAGAATGATTCGGGACGCACTGCAGCACCAACTGGGCTGCAGTTATTGAGCTGAAAATGCCATTAAGTTACACCGTCTGCTTGTTTTCTGGGGAGGTGGGGAGACTCCAGCCTTTGCACACAGCTTAAGATACACCCTGGTTTTCAGGAACTTTGCAGTCACCATCTGCTGAGGTCTGGGAGGCAAAGTGGTCAGCACAGATGTGGGATTTGTCTGACAGAAGGTTTGGTAAATCACTCGAAGCAGCTTTTGAGTTTCATCATATAAAAATATCGAGTTAATAACTTTCAGCTGTATCCCTGACTTCGTGTTTTCGGGGTGGGAATGTGTATGAAATCGTTGGCTCGCAGAGGCATAGATGTGAAAAATATGGACTTTTCATGACATCAGGCTGTTGAGTAAGGAGCAAGGCATGAACAGCACCAACTGATTCTTCGTTTGCTTTGAAACTCACCGGTTCTGGAACACGGGCATGGCAGATCTGTGAGAGCAGCAGTGTGAGTAGCCCATGTGCTGTTTTTTTCACTGTGGCATCTTAATCCAGATGTTGAAAACGAAAGGTGTTTAAAAATGCAAGCCTGACAGTTTTGTTTGTTGCTTTCAGGTTGCGGAACTAAGGCACTAAGGCACTAAGGCACTAAGGAACGAGGCAGCTTCACTCTTTAAACTAATCAGCCCAATCCCAGCAGTGCATTCTTCTGGAAGCTGAACTGCTTTACAGGAGAAGGCACAGAATTAAGATCAATTCTGAGAAGCACAGCAGTGAACTTTAAATACGACTCAGGGACGGCGATTCAGTGTTTCCACGTGGTGAGGGCAGCACCAAAGCCAAAACATTCTCTGATTCTTGTTGATGACGCTTTTCCAAATTAATTCTGAGCATGTTTTAGACAGCTCTGCAGCTCCGCACTGCCCCTCTGTGCAGCTCACAGCTGTGCAAAGCCCCCGATCTTTCGGTGGAATCCCAGCCAGTGTTCACAGGCTGTGGATAAAATCCAGGCCCTGCAGTACCACTGCTGACGTCCTTGGAGGTTGGCTTTTGCCATACATCCAAAATGTGGCTCAGTGAGCACTTGCTCAGGGGAAAATCCGTGTTGTGCATGTCTTGCTGATGTGTCATCTGCTGTGCTGTTCGTTGCATCCTTCGGTCGGTAGGAGCAGATAGTGCTGCTCTGAGAGCCCTTTGGCATCATCCCATAGACCTCAGGGGTCTCTGGGTAAGGCCCACACTCTGCTCAGATCCTCCCAGCTCTGCTGGCTTGCAGGTGAGCCTCGTGCTGGCATTTCCTTTGGGTTGTGACCCATCCCCGCTGCCCTGGGCTTTTCAAGCAGCTTGATAACATTCAGGTTGGAAATGCTCATTTTTCAATACTAAAAACACTCCCTTCTGTACCATCACCTGTAGTTTTCTGTAGGTGCTTCCTAGTGCTATAGAAGGTCTGTGTGAAATGTTCATTGTTAGCAGATAAAAAGTTTCGAGAGTGTCGAGGGATTTGGGGAGTTTTTTGATCCTTTCTCATGGACATATTTGTAATGTTTCAAAGCAGCTCATGGTGAGGTTAGCTCACGCTGGCCAGGATAAGGTTTCACTTCTGTGTTTTACATTCTTGCTTTTTCAGCAACGTTCCCAGCATAGAAGTTGGGGTATGGTTTTAATCTAAGCACAGTCAAAAGATACTGCAGTTCACAGCGAGCAGACCAGCCCTGCTCCCCAGCAGGGCAGATTGAACAAAGCCATCATCTGTTCTGCATTGTGCTGGCAGATGGAGGGGTGCAGGTGAAGTCGGGTGCTGCTGGGGCTGCAGTGCACCCAGCTGAGCCCAGGAGAGCAATTTTGGGCAGCGTCCTCTTGCTGAGAAGCTGCTCTGTGCTGATCTGATGTGGGTTGCTTCCTCCTCCTTTTTCTCCTTCCCCTCCCATTTTTATCAGGGAAACGAGTTCCAAGCAAAATATTCCAAAGCGATACTTAATTACTCTTTAAAATGCAACTATTTGTCTTATCAGCCATGTGGATTTCTGTTTGCTGCTTTGATTTGACAGTTAGTAGTTTGTCATTTTTAAAAAGCTTACACTCTCCAGGAATCTGTGATTTTTATGCTTTTGAAAGGAGAGATGTTGAATTAACTGCTGCTTTGAACTATTCATGGATAATTTCAGGCCCCCTGCTTTCAGCAACTAACAAGCTGACTCCTGAGCTTTCAGGCTGGGTTGAATACTGAATAATCATGACTTTGTAGCTGTATGTGTTCTTTAAACCAGTTCCATAACACATCACAGCGTAGCACGCCGTGCTTGAGATGCTCTCTAGACAGATCACTTTGTGCTGATGCCATCTCCATGCACGAACAATTAGGGAAGGGAAGAGTAACGCAAACATGGTGAGGGTGTTTGGATTCCTTCTGACTTGTGCTTTGTATACATTAATTTCCTTTAGTTTCCTTCCCCCCCTCCCCGGCCCTTTCTGGTCTTTATTCCTTGACACTCTGCATTGGGTTTTATTTTAACTTTCAGCAGGGGACATCTGATTTGTTTGAATTCCAGCCATGCCACGCAGCCCTGCTATGGGATGCGTTTTCAGAGCCATTTCTGAGATGAGCAGCTGCAGTTGTAGGCACTTGAGAGACCTGTCCATGGCTGCAAAAAGCAAATCTGTGCTGCTGGGACCATTAAACCCCTCCACCTCGGCGAGTCTGTATTTCACATAGGCAACACGAACAAAAGGCACGGAGAGATTAACAGCCCAGAGGAGTCATTCAGGAAATCCATTTCAAAGGTGGGCGTTTAATCTGGATACATTCCAGACTTGTGCCTTCGGCCCAGCATCTTCCCCTTCCCTTGGTTCCCTTTCAGGGGAGCTGGGGGCTTTGTCCCCTTCGGCTGCAGCAACGCTGGGAATGAGATGAGTTGATGAGTAAGCAGAGAGGCCAGTAGAATAGTTCTCTTTCCCACTAGAGAATTTATACAAGTATCCAGATTAAAGCATGAGCATCTTGTGCGTATGTTCTGCTGTGCAACAGCTCAGCAGATCATCATCTTAAGTTTTCTGAGGAAAATGCAGCGTCTTGTTGTTTGGGTTTCGCGTACACGGAATTAATGGAAGGGTGGAATTAAACAGATGCAGGAATGTTTTCAGCGTATTCTCACGCCTGACTTTCAACACCACGAACAATTGAAATCAACAATTAATATGTAAAGAATTTGTGGTCTTTATTTAGTTTGACTGCCTGCCTGTTGCTGTTGCGTCAGGGCATTGCATGTTGCAATATGATCAGCCCCCTGCCCGGAGCACAGCGAGCCCTTCTGCTCTCGAAACAAAGACAGAGAGCTCTGAGGATGTTCCTGCTCCCTGTGCTGGCGTGGTGAGAACCTGGTCGTGTGACGTCCCAAGTGCTGCACTGCAGGTGAGCTGTGCCATGGTCACTGCAGGGCAATGAGCTGTGCCAGCCCCCAGGAGCGTGAGTGTGGGAGCCCCTGCACTGGAAAAGCAAACTCAAGGCACAGCAAATCTTGCAGTGCTTGCTCAAAGCCCGCAGAGTCCTTGGAAGGAGGAATGCAGCAGGGTGAGAGGAGCCAGAGGCCTCCTGTGCTGCCTGGGGCAAGGGCAGAGACGAGTTTCCCAGGCAGAGCAGTGCTGCAGGAGGGCAGTTTGTGAGGCTGTGCGTTGTGATTTCCACCCTCGCAGGGCTGCCCAACCGTGGGGAGAGAGTTCAGAGTCCTCTGGAAGCATTTTGTCCATCTTTACCACTGTGGCGAAATGAAATCTGACTTGAAAATACGTTAATGGAGGAACGGTGCAAAGGTCCCTAGTTAAAATCAGTTTGCCAAAGTTACCAGCTTTTTATTCTGTGGCTGACGTATTAAATAGAACTGGCTGGGGGCATCCAGGGATGCCCAGGTGTGCTGGCTGGGGACAGCTCGGGGCGACCCCATAGGCTGCTGAGAAAGGTGCCTTGTTTTATGTCTCAGTGCGAGGATTCAGGAATCTGGGTGAGAATTAGGTAATATTTGCAGAGGAGAGGAGAGTACAACTGGAACTAATTGCAACTGTGTGAGTGAGCTGCTGAGAGAAATTCTACTTCTCCCACGTTCCCAAGAGACTTCCACTGGAGAGATGAAGTCATAGCCATTACTTCATGAGCATTAACTCAGGATGCTGACAAATGAGCCCTGGTGATTAGTGCCTGACCAGTCGGAGAGAACGTTGCCCCTGGCTTTTTCCCCCTGCCTCTGCTTGGAGGCTGCTGCCCTCGGCACAGGGCTGGCAGAAGCAAATGCTGACGCCCACGGTGCGCTAATTCCCAGCTCAGCATATTCTTCTGAGCTGTCAGTGCTTTGTCAGGCATGCCAGCTCTCAACCGGGCAGCTCCAGAGCCAAGTCACAATAGCTTCCAGAAATTGTACAAGGCAGATGGAGCCTCGGACAGACGGGTGGGCAGGCAGGCATGAGCAGCGCTCCTGCAATCGCCCGAGTGCGACTTGCCAGGACGACTCCTTCAACACCAGAGCCTGTGCCCTGTGCAGGGGGT
Organism: Perdix hodgsoniae; assembly: GCA_035772895.1. Lineage (NCBI taxonomy): Eukaryota > Metazoa > Chordata > Aves > Galliformes > Phasianidae > Perdix > Perdix hodgsoniae. Next base: position 6,502,082 of record JAPSGF010000022.1, read on the forward strand.
GTTAATTGTACCCAGTGGTCTGAGCCCTGCTTGCAGAGCAAACAAATGGGTTCAGGATCTCACCCTGCGACTTGCAGCATCGCTACGAGAGTCCCTTTTGGAAGAAGTGTGAAATTTATGGTAATATGTGCTGAGGATCTTATGGCAGGTCTGAGCTGCTAAGTCCTCTAAACCTGAGCCCACAGCTTCATTGACAGGGCCTCTCACTTTGCTCTGCTCCAAGCTTATGGTTTCACTGCTCCAATATTTTTCCATACATGGAAGCATTCCTGCCCCAGCCTGGGCTAATCCTGACATGCCACTGTATCTGGATGTTAGCTCATTTCTTGCAGCTGACACCGTACAAAGGCTGATCTCTGAATTGGCTTTTGTTTAAATGGATGTAAGTCAACCAGCAGAAGTCTCACCCCATAGGTAAGCAGGAAAAACAAAAAGGAAGCGTGGTTATCTAGTTTACCTACCTCACAGGGCTGCTAGGTGGATGAACTGGTCCACGGTAATGCTGTGCTGTGGAAATGTGTGGTATGTAAATGCCAAAGGGGACGTGGCTTGTTCTACCTGGATCTGTTTTGGTTCCTTGGCGTGAGCCCCCCAGTTTTGCTGCAGCAGCTTTGCTTCCTTCTTCTCTGCTCTGAGCCCACTCCCCACTGGGGCCATCCGCTGTCCCCACCAGGAGATGTGGAGGTAGAAGAGCAGAATCCAAAGGCTCGCTCCCACCCCCTGTGGTGGTTTAAAAGGACCATTCTGACCCTTCCAAAACTGTCAGTCTGATCGTCTGAGCTGTGAAACAGCCTAAACCATCTCTGCTTGGTTGTTTCGGCCCTAGAGAAATGCACCAGGAGTTTGTGGGCAGGGCTCCTCCTTTATCTCTGTGCACAGTGTGGCTGGATGATGTGGGACAGCAGCACTCCTGTGTTTGTGCAGGAAGGGGCTGTGGGACTGTTCTTCACATTGAATTATTATTTTTCCCTTCATCAGGTTTTTCTGGATACTGCTCTGGTGCTCTTAGAGCAAATTGAAGGGCACCAGGCTGCAAATCCTGCCATACAAGTAATGCCTGGGTGCATAGCTTACAGGAGTGCACTTCTTTTATCAACTGATAGCTACTGTTTAACAAGGCAAGGAGCTAGGCTGATTTTACTCTAAGCTGATGACTGTACGAGCTTCTTTTTAAGGGTGCTCCCTCTTTAATTCTGGTTTGTGGCTGTAGGGCAGAGATTGCATTGCTGCCACATTACAAGCTGCTTATAACTACCTCTTGCCTGTAATCTTTGTGCTCTGGGAGCTCTTTTGGTGCCAGGGGCTTTTCCAGCGCTTCTGTGGCTTCTCCACTGCATGCAATGTGAGCCTGGCCAACGCTGCCTGCTGCCCCCCGCTGCTGCACTGCACGCTCCCCAAATCGCTTCGTTCCAGGGTTAGAAAAGACCCATTTTTGTGTCCTAAGCACTGGATTTCACAGATACACGAGGGGAGAGGTCTTAATGCCTTGTGCTTGATCGGCTAATCGACAAGCATGGGAAGTTTTCCATAGGAAGGTTTGCTGCCTGGCTTTGCGGTGCAGGTTTGCACAAGCATGTTTGATTCCTGTAACGCAGCAGAGCAGCTGGATGCCTCCCACCAAGATCGCTGCTGTTTGGTTCTTTGATTTCGGTGGAGACGCACAGAAATAAATTAAATGAGTTGGGGGGTTCCAGAGAGTAGTGCAGATGGCTGGAAATGAAGGGCCGAGACTACTGAAGTGGCAATGTATGGCATAGTTTGGACTCCTTTTTATTTAAAGGCATGGAAGAAGCTGTGTGCTGCTGACCAGCAGCTTTGGCAGGCCACCTCTCTTGCAGTGCTTTCTTGACAGGCGCTCTCACACTTCCTGGCTGCAGGTTTAATGGTTTGATGTGACAGGAGCACGCAGGGCCCTGTTTTGCACAAGGAGCCTGCGCACAGCAGTCTGCTCCCAGGACAGGTTTTTGCCTAGAGAGGCAGTTTCCAAGCCAGTTAATCGCCAGGTTGTGAAGCAGAAGGGGATGGGGCTGCCCCTGCCTTTCCCTGCAGGCCAGTTCCTGCCGGCTGCAGGGTGACAGTGGCTCTGGAAGAGCCTTGTCCCAGTGGCCAGGGCAGGCCGGGGAGAGCATTTTGCACTGGGGACAGGCAGCAGCAGGAGTAGGGTGGCAGCAGTGCCTTGGCTGGGATGTCAGTGTGATTCTGAGCTGCAGGAAGGTTCCAGATGTGAGTCCGTTTTAAGAACAGAATGCCCCACGAGCCGTGTGTGCTGTGAGTTGCTGTTCGGCTTTGGCTGTCCGACCCTGTCCTGGGCCCCATCCAGCATCTTCTTTTTGATGTTTGTGTCTGTGAGGTTTACTGCAGCCTTCACAGCTGAAACAGTGGAGTCTCTGGCGTAAAAACTTTGCTAGGATAAAATTTGATAGGGTGAGAAGCCATCGAATGTCACCTCCACCTGTGGCCTTCCTGCTAATTACCGAATTAGCACCCCCAGGAATTTTTGTTACCTTTTCTTCTTAGTGGTTAAAGCTGGAGATCTGATTTACAGCTCTGGGGATATGTCTGGGGAAAGTAAGTGCCATAAAAACTGCTTACCTATGGGAGATGTATGGCTGATGGCACAAAACCCTTTTGTGACAACAAGAAGCAAGGGAACTTCATAGCTGCCGTCTGGGCAAGTGCATCCTGAGCTGCATCTGACCATTGGGTCCTGGAGTGGAGACTGTGTGGAGCCAGCCCTGCACGAGCCACAGACCCCTGGGATGGGCACCCACTGTGTCACCGAGTGACATGGAGCAAAGAGCAGAGCCCGGCGTGACACAGCCGTGCTGCTGTTTGCAGAGGGTGCCATGGGTAAAGGTGAGAAGTTTTTAGGTTTTCTTTGCCGGGAAGTAGCAGTGCTCATTACCAGGCTTAATAGTGAAGAAATGTGATTCATCCATGAGCTACCTGATGGTAAAGCTGGGAAAATGTGTGTATGTATTGAATGCTTCCTCCTGGGGGATTGAGAAACCCTTGAGTGCAGCATTTGTTGTTTTGCTAAATTGGGATTGAAATACTGAATGCTCAGAACATGCTAGCTCATGTCTGTTGTAGGAAGAGCTCGATTGCTCAATAGAAATGGCTTTTCATCCAGCCACACAAAGAAAAAATAAGGTCAAATCTATTGAGAAGAAAGATTATTGATATATTTTTTTTGTCCTCTGCTCAGATTGCTGTTAGGAACTGTGGGAATGGCCTTGCAGGTACAGCTTGTGGTGAGGGAAGTCCTGTTGTGAGACAGCAAGGCAGCTGTGTGCTGATGCTCACCCCTCTGGTATTTAGCCTGGCCTTTTGCTTTTTAATTACTACAGCAGTTGGTGCAGTTACAGAGCGCGCCTTGCCGTCGGTGTTCTGTGCACTGTTAGCAGTATTTGCCAGCCGTGGGAAGAAACCCAGCAAAAGGCCATATCCACTTGGAAATGTACCATCAGGAGACTCCCTGCCCACACTGTATGTGCTCACAGCCTGGCAGCCCCGGATGCGAGAGGGATGCTGACAACTCGTGCTCCATGCAACAACATGGAGCTCTGGGAACTGAGCACTGCCAGAGGCAGCCGAATGTGGGCTTGGGCAGTCACTTCTCTTGCTGTTCTGTTTGTTTTCCCATGTCATTATCAAAGGTACTTGCTTTGTCCAGAGCTTCCAGCCACACAAAGCACGAGCGTTGTGCAGGGTGAAGACGCAGCGCTGCACAATTCCCATTGAGGTCATGTCATGCTGTGCAGAGCTGCCAGGCAACCTCTGATTTTGGAATTATCACTTATTTGCGCTTTTCCAGTGTCTTGCTTCTATCTTTGAAAGCACCTACCAGCAGAGAGCTGGATGTTTGTGTGGTAAGCACCAGCTGCAGCGCAGAGCTTGTTGTTCAGCACATCCTGCACTTACAGCTCTTGTGCGGATGAACGATTGTGCTCCAGCCTTCCCTGTTAAGAGCCATTGAAGAGCACAGCAGGTTCTTTCGCCTTGCTGAACTAAACGCTACTAAAGAAAATAAGTTTAATCAAGTCCAGACCTTTCTGCAGGAGTCGCCGTGCTCTTCCCACTGCGCCGTGCCGTCCCAGGCAGCACTCCCTTGTTGTGCCAGTCGAGCCCTGCGTGTCTGTGGGGCTCAGAGCCCTCAGAAGAAAGCAGCAGAGCCCCAGTGGTCTGGCTTCCAACCCCCTGTCCCCCTGCCTGTCCAGGACCAGCTTGGCGTACCCCAGCCGAGCTTTGTTTTTGTTCAGGTATGAGCTCTTTTCTGTTCTGTTTACGCTCCACTTACCTAAAGAGCTTGGAGCCAGATGGTTTTCCTGTGAGGGATATAATTTCATTGGAGAGAAGCAGGGGTTGGTAAAACAATCCGTGGAATTAGTGGCACCTCAGCTCCTGCAGGGTCTCCCTGCTCCCTTTCTGGAATCTTATTTCTGTTCTTTGAAAGCTGAAATTTCCATTGCTGTTGATGCCCTGCCAGGCACTCTAGCAGGGTTACTTTCCCTTGGATGCAGTTCAAGAAACCATTGTTCCTTTTCTTTATCATTTGTCATCAAAGCGAGAGGAGCTTTCCCTGCACTTCCCTGCTGCTTCCAGCGCTGGGGAGAGCAGACATCGCGTCCGCTCTTCAGACCTCTGACCAGAAACACCCATTTGAAAAGATTTTGGGAACAGAGGAGTCGAAGCCTTCATATCCTCGAGAAAATATACTTCAGTAATTTAAAAAATATGAAACTAAATGTGCTCAGGGTATTGGCAGAGGTCTTGCTGAAAGCCCTCCTCCGCAGATGTGAGGATCTGAAGGTGAAGACTTCATCCAGCACTGGGGGTGTGTGTCAGTTTTATTGTATTTTCCTTGGGTTTAGGACTCGGGCGAACCTTTCACATGATCATAGCGTGTAGATTGTAAAAAAAAGAAAGGAGAAGTATATTTAGGAAGGAGAAGACAGCCTACAGTTTGCTTTTTGCTACGTGCAAGAGTTGGCTACAGGACATGCTGTTTTCTAGCCTTCATCTTGGCAATGTATATGATTTAAGTATGCTGCTTTGGTTGAACACATCTGCTGGTGTCTGCTTCTGTGTATCCACTTGGGTATCCCTGGCATCTCCAGATGCCATTTTACCTTGGCATAATGAGACTGCAGCAGTGGTGTTGGGTGGAGGAAGAGTTTTCCTAGAGAGAACGTAAAGGTTCTGTGGATGCTCAGAGGAAATGTATGAGCGTTACTGACAGGAGAACTGGCTGAGCAAGTTAGCAGTGGGTTTGAGATAATAGCTCTGTGGCTTTTGTCTACCAGAGCTTGAGCAGTATTTGATGTGCAGACATGTTTTCAGACATTTCTCATAGCGAAGGTGTTGGCAGGTCTGTTGTTAACACTCCTGCCTTTAGGCCAAACTATTGAAATTTCAAGTTCAGCTTGAATCTTATTTCAATGGCTTGGAAGGCTGCAATCTGATGGGCCGAAACATCTTGTCCAACTCCAACCCTTATTAGGAGCTTAATCTGAAGCGTGGCCAAATCCAAGTAAGGGGGAGGGCAGAAAAAGCAGTAGAATGGAACCAGAAATGTGCATCCAATTTACAGTATTCCTCTGCAGCCTTAATTCAGCCCCCTGCATGCATTACAATTCAGTTTCTAATTACGGGATCCTGTCCTGCTTTTTTCCATGGCACCCCTGCCCTTGCTGCTCACGCAGGGTTGACAGAGCTTAGGGAAGGAAATGGAAGCAACTCAGAGGGGGATGTGGCTGTGTGCATGTGGGACCCCTGCCCTGGATGGTGCAGCATTTGAGGGTGAGTTGTGGGGAGCAAGGAGGGATAAAGCCATGGTAAAGGAGCCTGGAGCCCTGCTGGGCTTCTGCCGCAGGGTTTGTGTGAGGTGTGGGGCTCTTCAGGCACAATCAGTGCCTTTATTTCATGGGTCCCAATCCCAGGGCTGCTTTAGGAGTGCTGCCTACTCCTGCTGCAGATGATCTCATGGGAAGTTGTACGTCAGTCATTGAAGGCTCTGCTCACTGCTGTTTATTTTTTAAAAAGTGAGCTGGAGGCTGCTTCTGGAACTGCGTCTGTGCCTCTTTTCTTCAGCTGTAAAACGGAGGTGTTATGAACATAGCTCTCTAGGTTTTACTGAAAATAAATGTACAGTCCTTTGAGAAGTATCCCAGCTCTGCAGTAGCAAAACGCCTTCACTTTTGCCTCGGAGTAGCACGTGAAAAATCTGAAGTGAAGAGAGCTGAGCACCACACAGTGAACGGCTGGAAACGGTTTCTCAAAGCAGATGTGAGTGGTTCCTCACTCCTGAGCTCAGCACCAACTGCATCAGGGCTTCATGCACACGTGGTCTGCGTCCATGCTGTAAAGACCATGCACAAGTGGGTCTGAGTAGAGCTATAGAGAAAACTTACTTCCAGCACATCCTGGCCGTTTAGGGCTTGGCAACCTTCATGCAGCCCTACAGATATAATATGGTATTAATTACAGGGCTGGGTGAGTAAGAAGTTGTGTGTGGAGGGTACAGGCATGGCTGTGGCATACCATGCAGGGAAGCTTGATCCTGAGGGTGGTAATTCGTTTGCTTTTCTGACCTATAGCAGAAAGCAGGATGGTTTTGGACCCTCCAGGAAGGATCCTATGTGCAGCTGAGGTGGCTGATGCCAGATGTCTGCCTTTGGCTTCCCAACGTGGCTTTTGTTTCATCTTTAGGCTGGGCCACCGCTGCGTGTTGGAGCCTCGCTTGCAAAGCAGCTCATGTGTCCATCGAAGTCAGAGGTTGAGGAAGTTATTTTTTCTGTGGTTTTCTGGAACTTTATACTGTCGTCTGTCTCTAAGGAAGATGTGACGCACGATGGCTTCACAGCTATGCAGCTCGATGGAGAGGCACGCAGCTGCCTGTGCTGTCATAGGGATGCTCTGGTGAGAGGTTTGCTAAGCTGAGGGGCAGCCTGTGTTTCTCCTCTTTCATCCCAATCTCCTCCTCTCATAGCGTGGGTTAGGAGCTGCAAGCTCTGTTCAGCGGAAGCAGCAGCGCTGGCCATGCTGCTGGTTGAAGGGCGGCACTCAGCTGTGCTGCTTCAGGGCTACACGAGGTTCTGGGCTCAGAGCTCTTAAATCAGCAGATGTTGTCAGGCATGCACAGGCAAAACCTTGCTCTCATTCACTAATTACAAAAATTCCTGGCAGAAGCTC
>JAPSGF010000022.1:6509285-6659254 GCA_035772895.1 Perdix hodgsoniae
AGAGCTGGTGCTGCCTGATGAACCAGGGCAAGGCAGGCTCTTCCCTGCAAGCTTTGGGGTTGAGCAGGAGGCTGTTGCCCACTTGGGGTTCTGTGTTTGCTTTCACCTCCTGAACAGCTCGCCCAGAGCTCTGCAGGAACCAGAGGAAGCCTCAGACCTTGACAGGTCTCGAATGATCTGCAAACAGTGCAGAGCATTTGCAGCACTGCCTGCTAGAGAAGTTTTGTTTTTTTTTTTCCTTTTTTTTTTCTCCTCTCCCTCTGTAGAACTTTGGATTTTATTTTTGTTATGAAAACCACACAACTAATTTCCCTTGGAATCTTTTGCAGGCGTCTGCTCTGAGTGTGTTTTGGCCTCACTGTCCATTGCTGGGTTTGAATCCCAGTCCCAGCGGTGAGAAGTTTTAGAATTAATGCCAGTTGTATTTTTTTAATAGAATCGCAGTGTCCGCCTGTGGGGTTTAAACAAATACCTTTCACTTTGCATTTTTCCTGCAAGTAGACAGGATCCAAAGGATATGCAGCCAACAACAGTGCTTTGGCAAGGATGCAGCATTTCCCCTTTGTCAGAGATGTCTTTGTGTGTCTTTCTGTAATCTAGCATGCACTGCCTGGATCCTGCTGCTGTACCTGGCTGCTGCAGCCCCTGCAGGATCCACGTAGGAGGTGTGTGCAATTCCCGTGGGTGGATGATTGAAGGTTACACCTGGGGAGCACAGGGTGGTCCTGGTGGGGTGCTGTGGCCCCAGAAACATCCAATGGTAGCAGTTGGTGTTAGTTTGGAGGAAGGTGGGGGTATGAAAACGCTCGCATTTGGAGTGGGAGAGGGAAGCAGAATTCCTGCAGGCAGTTTTTTAGCTTCTTGAGGCTTCTGAACCCAAAAAGCCATCTGTATCCTGGAGGAGGTTTGTATTTATTCCTTGGAATCCGAAGTTTGCAGAGCATGTGCTGGCTATGCAGAATCTCAGCTTTGCCATAAATCTGCTTTTTGGCAGAGCTTGTCAAAATGCCATATTATCCAGATAGGAATAGATAGGGGATTAAAACAGAATCTTTCACTATTTATGGACTGCCTTTGGGAGTACGCTGTATTATTCTTTTGAATTGAATGAAAGGTAACCACAACAACCTGCTGCACATGCTAAATCTTTTCTGTGACCCTCCTTGGAGCTGTGGAGAGGGGATGGGGATGATGTGAGAGATTCCAGCCCGCAGACCTGCAGCCACGTGCGTGGTTCAGACCTCAGCAATATGCCACCTGCTGAGTGCCTGGGAAGCACGAGGTGAAAAGCCTAATTCAGAGCAGAGTTTGGGACACGTGCATGGTTTCTTCACAAACTGGTTTAAATCTCTGTTGTAAGTAAATCTGAGCTTAGCAGAGATTCATTATTTGGTTCTGAGGGAGAGGTGTGCGGTTGGACCAGCTGTGCCAGCGGGGCTGCTGGCTCCCATGGCCGACAGGAGCTGACCCCAGAAGTCCCTTCTCCTCCTCTTATTGGAAACTGTATGTGTAGGAGATCAGTGTTGCACCGCAGATGGCTCTGCTTGGGTTTCTGGGGGAATTTTCTGTGTTCGGGTGTTTGCACGGATGTGCTGAACCCATAGCAGCCCCTGGGGCACCCATCTGCCTGCTGCAGGGCAGGGGGGAACACTGCAGCAGAATGCTGTGGAATGCTGCTTTCCCTTACCAAGCACTTTTTGGCTGTATTGAGGAGCAGCAGGTTTACCCGTGCGTGGGGAGCACAGCTCACTTCCCTCGTGATCCTTCTATCTGAGCATGCTGAGAAACAGTACAACCTGGAGTACCCGCCTGCCAGCGCCCTCTTTCTCCTTCACATGCCTGGTAAATTGGATAATCTGCTTGGCCTTGCCTTTCTGTTTACCTTAGCGTTTGTTATGACAAAGAAGATGGATTTTTCCTGGCTCTTGCATGTACTGTATGTAAACCAACAAGATGCAGTACACGGGTCAGCGTGCAGGCTGCTGCCAGCAGGGAGTTGGGGCACTCGGTGCTGTGCAGTGCTGTCAGTGTTTGCTCACTGCCTTGTGCCTGTGGTTTGCATTACACCTCCGCAGCTCGGCTCCTCCAATTCCCCAGCCACTCACTAGCACACACAGCACTGTTCCAGACAGTTTTTTTCCATGGAAATAGAGGAATCTAGGAGAAAAGCTACAGCTAAACCTTCAGTGTCCGCCAAACCCCTTAGACCTGGTGAATTCTTGAAAATGAGAAGGAATTTGTCCTTATCTTCAGCTTCTCCACTTTTAAGTCCAATCAAATCGGCCTTGAATCTCAGGACAGTTTTTGCACAGACTTCCCTCGCTGTCATCTTCAATCCCGAGTTTCTCAGCCCTTACAACCCACCTAGGGAATTCCTTTTCTTTTTCCCCATTCCTCTTCGTTATTGGTGACTGTTGTAATTTATCAGTGCTAGCTTGTCAGTGGAGGCTTGGAATAAAAGGCTTTGTGGTGTGCTGCTCAGCTGGCTGTATAAACATGAAAGCACCGGGTTTTTAACTAGCTGGATCACATGGCTTTTCCCTGCAAAGCTTTTGCCAAAACACTTTGCTAGATAAAAGGGCTGCTGAGAAAGACCAGGTCACTAACAGATTGTCTGCAAAGGAGGATAACAGTGATCTTTGTTTTAGTTTTACTTTTGTTTCTTGTAACTTCTCAGTAAGAGCAGGGACTGAGTATGAATCATTTTTATCCCTTGGACAGAAATGAAGCTGGACAGGGTGCTGGGCTGCCTGGTGGGAGCCGGTAAAGAGGAGCCCAGCTGCATCCCTGCTTCCTCGGACCCTGGTGTCCTCCTGGCAGCCTTATCCCAGCTGTGGGGCAGCAGGGCACAGGGGGATGGAGGCTCACACAGCCTTGGGCTGCTGCCTATTCAAGTTTTGGGGCAGGTCAGGCAGAGCAGGTTACACCAGTGCTGTGCTCCTCTGAAACGGGGGGTCCTCTCAGACAGCCAGAGACAAGTTATGCCTGGCCCTGTGCTTACTGCAGTGAGAACGAGGGAAGCTTTGTTTCCTCGATGTTTAAACTGTGATGGCAGTGCATTGAGTATTGCAGGATGGCACAGCAGAAACTGATGTTCCCAAGGCTTTCTTCCAGGCGTGTACCTTCTCAGGCTGAAATAACACAACCATTTCTACTGCAAAGCATGCCACCAGCAAAGCTAAATCTTTCGTGCCTCTTCAGCATTTACCACGGAGAGAGAAGTTTGCACAGCTGTCGGGTAGCTGCTTGGAAGAAATTACAACTCAGCCTCTCTTTGATCTGGCTTCTCGCAGTGTGCCAGTCCCTGTCACAGCCATCTCTTGGTGCCACCAGGCTGCAGGACCAGAGCATGACCTTCCCCAGGAGGTACACGTGGACCTGGGTACTGCTGGTGCCTCAGGCTGAACTCCAGTACTGCTCAATTGCTTGTGATGGGCTGAGCACAGTTGTTGCAGAGCCCTGCCAAAGCACAGTGCTGTTTAATAGCAAAGTAGCTCCAGGCCCAAACAAGTTTCGTGCTTCCTGCTTCCCTTCCCCAAACTCCTCTTTAAATATCTGAGCTGGTGACTTATTGCCTTGAGTTTGCTGAGCTCTTTGAACTGGAATAAATGACAGGCTCTGGGGATGAGGCCTTTGATCAGGAGCTCACCTCTCACCTCTTTGGGCAAGGCTTTGAGTCAGGTGTGGGATTAAATGCACGAGGTTTGGTGCCCCCCAGGTCACGTCCTGAGCAGGCTGCAGAAGCTGGCTCGGATCTGGGAAACCTGAGTTTTAAATCCCAGCACCGTTCTGTAGAGTTTGAAGGTAAAGAAAGGACAAAGCAGGCTTTGAGTAAGAGGCAATGCTGTGTTCATGTTTAGACTTTTGGATTCCAGGGTCTTAATTTGCTCTTTTTTTTTTTTTTCATGCAAGATTTTACAGAACAGGGAAATATTTCTGCATCCTGTGTCATGAGGAAGCAGGGAGGGATGGGAGCAGGCTGGCTCTCACCTGCCTTGTATCCATCAGCAGTGCTTATCACTGCTCTGGGTAAGTTGTTCTGCTACTTGTGCAAGCAAGTCCTCCCTGTCCTGCCTCCTGGATAAGCCTCTTATAGATGATTGAGAGATTCCTGGCACCGATCTCTTTGCGTAATGCTCTCTTAATGTTGTTATTTTGTTAATGAGTGTCTGATGATGCTTTATTGGAAGGCACTGGCTCTGTCGGTGCAGATGGGGAAGATGCAGGTCGCTCGTGTTTGGCTCAGCAAGCCTAGGCATGGATCCTGGGAGAAGTGCCTTTCGCATCCCAGGGAGATGCTCAGCACCCAATGCGTGGGACTCCCTGGGGAGGCTGTAATAGCAGGTCTTGGACTGTGAAGCATCAGGAGAACTCCCTACAGAAACACATTACCACTTTTTACTGTTGTTACCACTGTTGGAATAGCCCCTGGCTGCCTGCCTTTGTAGTGTCCCTGAGAGGATGGGCGTTGCAGAAGCCACATGGAAAAACAGGACACTATAGAACCTCTTGGTAGTGTTTATTTTCTGAAAATCAGAGTTGAAATCAGAGTTTGAGCCTTGGCAGGACAGAGATCTTTCTGACTGTCACACTGATGGCAGGGTTAGCGCTGAGAGTACATAAATCCCAGTGTCAGGTTGTCCCCAAATGCCTGACCTGTATTTCTCTGTTTCATTGTCCCTGTTGGTTACAGATTGGTGTTTTATGACGATGGGGTCCCAACCCCATTTAATCTGCTGCTGACTGCACTGCTGTGATGATGCTGTTTGGCATTAGGGCAGATTTAACAGTGATGCATCCAGAGCACTTTGTCCTCAGGGTTCCCAGTGGGACTGCAGAGGGCTGGAGCTCGATTCGAAGCTGTACGGGGTCTGGGGGTCTCCTGCTGAGCTCCCTCTGCAGCCACGCCAGTGCTTGGAGGTGAAAATTGAGCAGCAGCTGCTGGATAATGAGCCCATGGGTTTAAGAATTTCTTCTCCCTCAAAGGGCCAGTGCAGGGCTGTTGCACAATGCAGCTTTGGGCAACTCCAGCAGGATGTGTGTGCTGGTGTGCGTGGCGAGACGACTGTCCCAAACTTCCTGGCCTTTGATGTGCTGTGTGTGTAATGAGCATCTGCCCTCTAAGAGAAAACAGATTGGAGGTATAAATTTGAAAAAAGAGGGAGCAGTTTTGCTTAATCATTTTCACACAGATCCACAGGCATTTCTATGAGAGTGAGCAGCATCTGGTTCAGAAGTTTGGGCTGCTTTGAACTCTCGTGTAGCTTCTGCAGTCTCAGGCAGAGAGTGATGTTCCAGATGCTGTTCCCAGCAATCAGATCAATGACATCCTTATTCAGACTTTTCATTTCTTAAAGAAGGAAAGAAGTAGATTGCACTTTTTAAGATTATCTGAAGTACCAGGGATCTGCAAGCATTTCTTCCCTCTCTTATTAGAGTAGAGCGCTGCAAATTATTTCCCCATTTACAAGCACCATTTAGGAAGCAGGAGGAAGTGAGCTGCCTCCCTTTATCGGTTCCTGTTCCCTTCAGGTTCTTGTCACTGCAAGAACTACAGGATTTTTTGTACTTAACTCAAAGATTTCATTTCAGGGAGAAAAGGTGTAATGCAGCAGTGCCCCTTTGTACAGCTTGCCAAGCAGGCTGTACTTGTGTGCAAACATTTGTGCGTGTGGGAAAATCACTGAGAGGCAGGGAAAGCACAGGAAAGCTTTTGGGATTTGATTTAAGTCCATGAACACCCTTCCTGCTCAGCTGCTGGTGCAGGAACGCAGCTGCAAAGGCTGCTGTGTGCCACTTTGCCAGTGGGATTTGCCAGAGGCAGGTTTACTGTAGACCTGCTTCCCATCTGTGGGAGTGCTGCCAGCCGTGTGGTGTCGAGTGCATTATTTCTCAGATGGAGAGGTCCTCAGGGTCACCGAGTGCCCAGATTTGGATGTAGCTCCCCTGGCATCTCTACAGTGGATCTGTACGGGTTTCCATCACCCCCTGGATCTGCTCTTCCGTCTCCTGCCTTGGCTGAGAAGCGTCAGTGGCTGAGATCACAGCTGCAGGATTTTCTTTGGGATGTCCTGGAGGGAAGGTTTCTGATTTGCTGCCCATGAAAGCCATTGGGCAAGAGAAGGACCCACACCTTGTCCCTCACGGAGTTGGTGCTTGCTCAAGGTCTGATTGCTGCGCAAGATACAGAACAAAATTCCACAGAATAAGCCAAAGATTTTGTTCTCATTAGTGTAAAATCATAAAATCTGGTGTTCCTGATGTCGCTAGAGAGAGAAGGAGAATTAACTCCTGGAGAATGTAACCAGAGGATACTTAAAAGGCAAATTGCTCACATACTTTCTTTAAAATTTGCATGAGTGTAGTAAAAGGTCATCGTAAGTGCTGAATCTGCTCCTCAGATCCTCGCCTGCTGGCGGCTGATTGCAAGAGCCTGTTGCTAAGTGTTCCTGGAAACGGAATAAAGATGAAGCAAGATAATTGAACAAGAAGGAGGGAGAGGGGAAAAAGCTTGGAGCTAATAGTCAAACTGTGGAGCTGCCAAATGAGATGAATATGTCGAAGTTTGATTCCGTGGCTGCATCTAATCAGCTCTGACTGAGGGCTGGATGGGAATGCCCAGCCTGGAACTTCATGGCAGAGCCCTGGAAGGAGCTGCTCGGATGCCAGCAGCAGATTTGCTGCATTTTCCAAAGCTCATCCAACTCCAAGCACGCTGCTTTCTAACGTTTAGTTTAGAGCAGAGGACGAGAAAGCAAAGCACGCTCTGAAGATGGTTTGTGTTATTTCTGTGTATAAATACGCTGTTCCTGCAGTGTGCATTTTGTTAACCTGGGATCTCTATCTAGACAATCAGTAATCACAAAAACCAACAGGACAAAGCAAAAACACAAACAGATCCGGAGCTTGGCTGAGCAGACAGCTGCAGCTCCAGGTGACCTCGGAGGGGTTTTTCCTGCTGGTTTTGCAGCAGACTCCCTCTTGCTATGTGAAATGTAGGTCAGGCTGCCTGGAAAAGCACCCACTCCGGGAGGTGCCCATTTTGTCCCAAGGCTTCGGCTTGTCTCATGTCAGTGGTTTGCATTTTCTGAGTCAAACCCTCGTGCAGCTCCTGTTTGTTGCCGAAAAGACAAGGAAGCCAAACTTCCTTCAGCTGCGATATTTCTCTCGCTGGAGCTTTTGTGAAAGTGCAGAACTTTCTCTTTTGCCGTCTCCACGGATCGATTTCCTGGAAATAGTTTTAGTAACTGTTTCTGGAGGGATTTTTATCATCCCAGAGCATTTTACAACCCCTGAATTTAGTAACAGCTGAAAGACAGCCACATCTGAGGAAGGCTGCTGCCAGTGCACAGCAGCATTAGGCGTTCCATAAAGGAACACACACTTGGCTCTTTTTTTTTATACAGAATCCTCCTTATTCTGCCAAAAAGACGAGGCTGTGCTCTACCATTCATCCCCTTTGGGTTCAGAGCTCAGCGGCGTCGCGGCACACCGAGCAGGCTGAAATTTTTCCTTCCAGTTTCCAGCTGGGTCTGGCTGTCGGAGGAGGTAATGAATACGCTGCATCTTATCTGACATTTCAACTGCCCCCGCGGGATTCGTGGTGTCATCGGTTTCTGACAGCGGCGTCTCGTTCCTGGCAGGTTCCCTTCGCCCCGTGCTCAGTCTCTGTTTAAAATAGCAGCCTGGGGAGAAGGAGGCTGCTCAGTGGAGTCGGCGGTGGGGGATTGGTGTCCTAAATGCCATGTTGTGTCTGCACACTGACTGATGGACTCGCTTCTCCAAGAAACCATTTATCTCGTGACTTCATGACTCGAGCCAGGATGGAGCTGGAGCTTCTGACCTCGCTACTGATTTATCACCGCTCCTTTTCTTCTTTTTCATTAGTTCGGCAATCTCAAAGCATCGCTTAAGGCTGAAAATGAAGGTTTTCAGCCCCGAGGGCAGCCCCGACCTCTTGTCAATGGATGTGAGATCGTGGTCCCAACTGCACTGCTGGGTGTTGCAGCAGGGCTCCAGGTGCCGTGCAAACTAAAAAGCAAAGCTTCGCTCCCGCTCCATCCCGCATTGCTTTCTACTTTCTTAGCTAATTCTGTGAAGAGTTAGAATAGAGGGTTTAGTGGACAAACCTGTCCTATGGAGGAGCGGTCAGGTGAGGAAAGGGTTTCTCCTTCTGCTGTACACTGGCTTTTGCTGCTGTTTCGGTATTAGTTTAGCCAGAGTTGTGTTTAGGGTTATTCTAGTCTGGTTTCTAACATGTGCAGTTGATTAATTACTAATGCTGGCCTCGCGGTTGCATTTTCGTATTTAGACGTCACTGGCTTGGCTCCTGTCAGGTTTACATTTCCAACCTGCAGCCTTTCTGAAGAAGGATTGGGTTTCAGCTTGGGACAGAAGAGGAAGAGGGGAGTGCAGCCAGCCTGCACGGCGCATCCTGCAGCAGCTGCTGCCTTCAGGTGATGGCCGAGCCCCAGGTAACCCCATGCTGTCACTGGAGGGGATCAGTTCCAGCACATGGGGCTGGCTAACTCAAGAACACTGAGATCAGAGTGTGGCTGCAGAGTGAATTTCTTGGGGAGGCTGCAGTGGATGCAACTGCAGTGGCTGGATCCAACATTCTGTAACCACTCACTTCCAGAACCACTGGAGCTCCTGCAGGAACCTGTTTGCTTTCAATAGTGTGTACAGTTGAAGTGATGCAAATGCTTTGTTTAGTGCAGCTTTGTGCAATGAAGTGTCACCAGTGATGCTGTGGATGAGCTATTTCATTCCAAAAGGCGCTGCATATTGAGCAGGTTTCCCATCTTCTGGTTGTTCTTCATACATCAGCAACAGTGGGTAGATGCCTTTGTAATTTTACAGTGCTGCTTCTTGAAATAACTGTAAGCTGTTCATTTGTACACAGCTCAACACTGCAGAGCTTCTAACTTTCTAGGTGCTGTGATACATTTGGGCAACGTGGCAGCTAGTTGGGTCACCAGCACTTTGTGTGAGTGCATGCCAGCTCCAAGCTGCAGTAAACTTTCTCTCCTTTCTTTTTGAGATCTGAAGGGTTGGCTGAATACGCTGATTTTTTAATGTATTTCAGGTATTGTATCGTTTTCCTGTGATATACATATACTGCTAAGATTCTTGGTATAACACTTCTTGGAAAAAAGCTAAATTAGATATATTTTTAAATGCAAACAAGTATAAAAATGACTTATCTATCCCTTTGGCTTGATATTAGCATAGGTGAAGATGCTACAGCTGGACAACCTGATCTTACTGTAGCTGTCCATGTTCATTGCAGGGGTCTAGATGACCCTTAAGAGTCCCTTGCAGCTCAGGTGATTCTGTTATTCTATGCTAGCAAAATACTCCTCCCTTGCTTTGGTAGCACCTTCATTCTTCGGAGGCCACACAAACATGGGAGCAGGACAGTGGAAGCTGCCAGGCTGTGGGGTGTCCTGGGGCAGCTCATGGCATCCTGAGGCTGTGGCTGCCCCAGGTTCCTTACAGCACCAACAAATGCTCTATTGTCTTCTCAGCAAGGGTGTTTTTTTTTATCTGATTGTGTAAACCTCCTTTTCGGATTAAGTGCTGAAAACAAAACAGAAACCACACCAATACCTCATTGTGTTTATTAAACAACAACAAAAAATCCCAGTGTCCCTGCCGATTTAAAAGGCTTTTGTGTTTGGTGGGAACTCTATCTAAACTTCGGGCTTTTCAAAAGTGTTTTCTTTCTTGATGATCTGGGATTGCAGGGCATTCGACCTCACGATGCACTGGATACAGGCTGCCTTCAAGTGAACGGTAGCAGCAAAAGTGAACGTGACCGATAGGAAATCTGTGCTGCAGTGTTGAGGTAACTCTGGCAGCCAGCCTGCTCCGGATGACAGATGAGACCTGGGACCAGGAGGGACTCTGAACTTGTATTTGACATCCCAAACCAACCACCCCACCCCTTCCCTTTCCTATAAACGGATGGAAAAATATCCCTTCCCCACAGAGAGAGAGAAATTATTATTTTTTCTTATTACCTTTATGTTTACATAGCTGTTCCTTACTTAGTGCTGGTCATCTGGGGGCATAATTTATAGGGGCTGTGTATGATACACTTCTGCATGTGTCTTGAATTTTTCTCACAAACATTTGAACTCCCTCCATCCTCACTGCTCTTTGTGTGCACGTCCTGCTGCCTTACTGCCAGAGCTCTGCAAATGGGGTGACAGAGAGCTGGCAGAGCAGACCTGAACCAGAAAGCATCGAGATCAGACCCTTCAGCGACCAGTCCTGGCACGTGGCTGTTTGATGGGTGTGCTGGGACCGTGAGTAAAATATGTGTGAGGGTTTCAGATGCTGACAGACCTCCTGGATCCTGTACCCGTCGTTGCTGTGGGTTTCTCTGAGCTCTGAGCCTCTGTTTTCCTGTGGGTAAGGAGAGAATGCTTGATCTCTGGAAAGTTAAACGTTGTTTACAAAATGTCTGGAGATACTTAGGTATAGACCTCCTGTTAAACAAAGGTAAACAAAGTCATGCTTGTGAAGAAAAAAGCCATTTTGGGGGGAATGCTTGTAAGGCTATCTCCTGGTGTGTGAAGCATGGATAGAGCAGCCTGTCTTACAGCATCCTCCCTAAGTGAGCTGCTGGCTGTGTTGTTATCTGGGCATTCAGACAGGCGCTGCTTTGCTCTCCTCTCCCTGAGCTCCACTCATTGCAGCCTGCGCACAGGGCAGACTGTGGCTCCAGGCCCTGAGGCTTTGCTTGCCATAGATCATGTTAACCTCTCTTAAGTCCTGCTCAAATTAAATGTTTTCATATCAGATGTGGGTTGTGGAAGATCCAGTCTGTCAGCCTGAATGTGTGTCAGGAGGAAATGAGGCAGCTTGTGCTGGGAGTCTGGTGTGTGCGCCAGGGCCTGGCAGCCATATGCTGCTCTGCCCTGACAGAAAATGCTCAGATCTCAGCCGCCAGGGCTGCTTAATCCTGGAATTACTGCAGTAAGTGGGACACTTCATTGGGAGCACAGACATATTTTATCACCTTGATGAAGGACAGCAGGGTGACAGGGGGTCCACCTGGACCCTCTGTGCAAATGCTGATGGGATTTAACATGTGCAAAGAAAAGCTTGGTTGCATGTAGCTGTGGGATGGGGCTGGTGGTGGGGACAGCTGCCACGTGCAGAACCCTGTGATGGTGGTGCTGGGGCAGTGAGTGGAAACCAAGAGTGGTCAGAGAGGAAAATGGAGGAAACGATGCAATGGGAAGCATAGGGATGAGGGTGAGGAAGCATAGGCTGAGCCCCTCCTTGTCCAAGAATTTTGCCCACTGTGCTCCTTGGAAATCCATAAAGACCAGTCCTCTGTGTTGGCCGGGGCTTGGCCAAAAAACCTTAACAAAAGGGATTCCTTCTGCTTCACCTTGGAAGCTTTTGGCCTTGTGTGCAGCAGGGAGGGACAAAAGCTGCAGGCATGCAGCAAGGTGGTGCCAGGCTCAGGTGTGAGACAGCCCCACAGCTTGCAGAGGGGCAGCTCTGATGTTGCAGCCTTTGAGGCTTTGGTTTTGGTTTTTGCTTGCACGGCTCACGCAGTTGGGCTGCAGCCAGCGGGGGGGAAGTGCATACAATTGCATTTACAGCAATCTTGTTGACTGCAATTCCAAATCCTCTCTCCTCGTTTTATTAATGGAGGAGACAACATCTCTCTCACCATTGTATTTTGTAATTAGATTTTAATTTCCTTTTAGAGAGAAACAGCAGCACCACAGCCATGAATTCATCTCAAGCCCACTTGTTTGGTCTTCTGTATGACAATATCAGACCCTGGCAGACACCATCTGCCCCCAAACTCTCCCTTCTATACTCAGCTGAGTTTTGTTCCCTCACCATGCCCCCTTCCTGCAGATTGGAAGGGAAGGGAAGGGGAAGCCTTCTCCTGAGCTCAGCCTGAATCGCTGGGACAGGCGTTAAGTGGATTTAAATCCACGGGGTGAGGGAGCTGCCTGTTGTTCTGCAGCCTGTTGCTCTTCGCAGAGCCTGGGTGGCCCCTGGTGCTTGTAAACCCTTTAAGGCACGCTGTAAAAGCTGTGATTTAACACGGAGAGCGAGCCAGGACAGAAGGGTCCCTGCAGCGTGGGGCCGTGGGAGTGGGGCAGTGGGGAAGGAGGGTGGTGTAGGTTCCGAGGGGCTGCAGCCTCCCCACTGCAGGTTTCCTGGTTGTTATTCTGGATTGCCACAGGAACTTTTATTCACCTCGAACGGCGTGTGTTGGTCAGCTTAGCCTCCTAGTTCACGTGTTTGTGAACTGATGTGCTTTGGAGCGAGGACTGGGGAGGAGAGGAGGAAATCCAAACAGGATTAGTTATGGTATCTTCGAGAAATAACGAGAGCTGTAAGAGGACTGCAGAACATACAGAATTAATCTTTCTGTGCCTTTTGGCACGGGCAGGTATTGCTGAAAGCTCCCACTTCTGGCTGGAGGCAGCTCTTTAAGCTATGGAGGGTGGAAGTGCAGCATCTGTTGCAGTCCCAGTTTGCACAACAGTGGAAAAATGCAGCTACCAGGGGACTGGTAAGCAAACCTCCTGTGAAGGCAGGGCTGCATCCCAGTCCCCCCATGTTGCACAGCTAACAGTTGTGTTTTATCTTTACCAGCGTTAACCACTGCAGCTCAGAATTTATGTTCATAAGTTAATGCGACCAGGGCTGATAAATCAATCAGCAGAACCAGAAATAGCGACCTGCAGCTGTTAGGAGAAGGAGTTCCCTTTCCCAGCAGTGTGTACAGAGCAGGAGGGGGTTTCATCTGCCCCGGCCAGATTCCAGCCATTTTGCTGTGAACAAAAAACAGCGGTTTGCTAGCGGGGAGATCTCTGGTTTGATGCCTTTATTGGGAAAAATTACTCCAGCATGCCTCAAGGTGAGACATTTCCAAGTCCTCCAGGGATGAAGGATGTGGCACTAGTGTGGAGAGCTGCTCGTGACCAGCGTGGGTGCTTTGTGCTGCTGTAGTGCCTGCGGTCTGGGATCACTGTCACCTGCCAGAGGGTAACAGGAGCTGGTTACAGCATTGCTGGTTACATCCCTCCTCAGGTCCCAGATGGTTAGGACCCTCAGACCTCAAGAAATAAGAGGTGGTTTTAAAGTCTCTTGCAGCTGGTTGTGGATGGAGGCACGGAGAAGCCCCAGGGCTGTGGTTTCCAACTCCTCCTGCGTGGCGTGGTGACGCTTTGCGTTATGGATAAAGTTACTGGTGGAATCCAGTGACTCTGTTTTTTCCACTGGACTGCTTGACTTAACCACCTGCACAGGAGCCAGATGGGTTTCTGTGAAGCCGATCAGCCTACATGGCATCTTAAGAGAGGCTCCTTTTCCAGCAGGCATTTGGGGTTGAGTGTTGAATCCAGCAGGCATGCACAGTGATCAGGAGCGAGGAGCGCTCGGAGAGGATCAGCTGATTTCAGGCTGAGCGGTCTGTAGGTTATTTCCACATCTGTGTTAGCTTTGGCTTGATCCCACAGATTTGCAACAGCTGTTGGGAAGCGGAGCAGAGATCCCCTCTTTAAATGGATGATCAAATCCACCGAGTGTGGAGTGTGTTATTTCTATGTCATCCTCTTCAAGACAGGAAAAACAGCTTTTAAATGTTGCTGAGGCAGCACTCAGCTCTGCTGCCTGAGCTATCATCCGATCTTCCTGCGGTTTCAGAGCCAGTCGTAATTTGCCGTTCTGCATCCCACGCCTCACCCGACACGCGGCCTTTGGAGAGGTGCACATCTGCCTGTCTTTGCCCAGGTACCCACACAACGGCTGCCTCTTTCCTCTTGGGCTCACCTTCCTGCACATCACCGACCTCCCATGTTGTGCTTGCAGAGTGACCAGCTCCTTGGATTTTTGTTGTTTAAGATACCTGAACGGTGCCACGGTGTCTCTGGTGTCTCTTGTAGTTCAGTTATCCCGTGAGGGTATTGACAGGGAGTTTTGCTACCAACAAAATGTTTAGAATTCTGATCCAAGGGCGGAAGCAGAGGTGGCAGCAGGGGCCTCGGACACAGCACAGAGTGGTCTCCTCCATAAAGTGTGTGTGCAGGGGGAGAATTAGAGGATATCTGAATTCCAGAATTAAATACAGGAGAAAATGATTGATTTTTCCCATCCAGACTGCATCCCTTCAGGTCTGACCTGCAGTACAAGGAGCCACTGGGCTCTGGAAGGCTGAGCCTGTGGGAAGGGCCATCTCCATGGGGATGGTGATAAATCTTGGCGGTCATCCTTCAGAGCATGCAGTCCTCGATTCCAGTCAGCTTTCCTAATGCACAGGAGGACCATCAGATCGGACTGCTGCGGTGTTAACAGTGCATTCGTGTGCTTTCTGATGCAGGCATCAAAATTAATATGGTTAATGCTTTGGGATGATTAATTTGCAATTCGAGGCTTTTATAACCGTCCTTAAAATGGCAACGTGATTCAGGTTGTCCTGAACAGGCAGTTGTGTGTTTGTTCACCCGTGCCAAACAGTGGTGTAAAGGTGGTGTCTGTAGCTGAGCAGCCTTTCTTCAAGGGGTGGTTTGGGCCCCAGCTGCTGCTGCTGCACCCTTACAAACCCCAGATGGTTGCTTGGTAAGAGCTGCCAGGTCAGCTGGAGACCAGGGACCAACAGCCAGGTGTGTGTGCTCTGTCCATCCCAGCCAGAGTGGGTTTGGTTTGGTTTTACCCCATGCAACGAGCTGATTCTGCCTGTTGGGCTCCTTCAGCCAAGCCAAACTGCTACAACACACTGCAGTGCCCTAAGGGAGCTGCTTTCCATATACAAAAGGCTTGGCAAAATGAAGTGAAATGTAAGCAACTCTTTGAGGAGAACTATCCAATTGCTAGTTGTAATTTCCTCGTTGTTTGCAGCACCCTATTATGTGCTTGTGATCCTTATAAAGAGCTCTCCCCCACCCTTTAAACTTCACAGAACTGGGTTTTACCTTCTGTGGTTTGACCACACTCACTGCAGGGGGCTGGTTTGCATTTAGTATCTTTTTTTTTTTTTCCCTTCTATATGCCCAAAGCTATTTGGTTTGTGAATGAGCATTATGAATGAGTTGGCTTATCCCAAGAAATGCGTCTGTTCGAAATTCAGGGCTGGTGGGCCAAGCACAATACCGTATATTTCTCTAGATCCTGGTAAATAGAGATCAGTAGCGTCTTCTTTGACTGTGTTAACACTTTCCTTCAGAGCCAAGAGGATTTTGAATACATTGAAAGCATGTTAGTTCTTGTAACTCACTCAGATAGCTTTCTATGTTGGAAATACTAAGTATACTATTAATGTAATGCCAGCAAAACCTAAATGTGCTGCATAGACCCAAATGCTGCAGGAAGCAGCTGCAAAGCAAAATGGACAGGAGACAGCAAAATCTAGATTGGGACGTGCAGTGTGCGGCCGTTCCAGCCTGCAGGGCTTTTGTTTGGGGTGGGCAGAGGACTGCAGCCAGGCTGGCAGCACTCAGTGCAGCCCCCCAGGCTGATGCCAAACCCATTCAGTGGCTCCTGGGAACAAAATTGGGAAGTCCCAGTTACAACAGAATCATGTTTCTGTGTGTTGGCCTTGTTTTCAGCGTGGCTGTGTCTTGGCAGAGGTTATTAAATTTATTTAATGAACATCGAAATTGGAGAAGAGGAAGCAGCCAGGAAAGCATTACAAATTGCTTTAGAGCAGTGGCATTAAAAGTATTTGTGCTTACCATATCTTCTAAACAAAGCCCTCAAAGCGCAGTACAGGGCTGGTAAGTATTATCCCCTTTGACTTGCAGAGAGGCAGATGTGTTTGAAGGAGAAGCCTGTACCTACATCCCTGTTCAAGCCTGCAGCAGGAGGCAGGCAGCGAGCAGTGGCTCCAGCATCGTCCTGCATCAGCTCCATTTCTTTGCTTATCTCTGAGCCCTTGTCTAAAAGATGGCAATGCCCCAGAGTCTTCCTGCTCACGCTGCCAAGCTTATCTCTCTTTTCTCTTCTTCTCCCCTCCCTCTGTGTTACAGCTGAAACTGTGGAATAAGTACAGAGTCTCCAACATTCCTTCCCTGATATTTATCGATGCCTCTACTGGGAAAGTGGTTTGCAGGAATGGCCTCCTGGTAATCCGTGATGACCCAGAAGGTAAGACCTGGAGCCCTGTGCCCTAGATACATGGGTATGCAATGCCGTGTTATTTTAGCACATTCTGAATTGCCTTGGAGGTTTAAAAAGCAAACAACCAACCAACAAAACAACAAAAAGAGGAAACAAACAGCTATTGTCATACTTGACTAATCAAGGCACTGTGTTATTTTCAGTATAACATTTTCTGCATCATTCCTGCCAGATCTTGTGTTTTGGTTTTCTTGTTCAGAAGAACAAAGACTTCCCCTCCAGGATTTTTGTCTGAAGTGCTAATGAGGAAGAAGACTAAGTGAAACACGAAGTTTAGATTTTCTGTGATGGAGGCACACAGATAGAAACCTGACTTTCTGTACCTCGGGAGCAGAATCTTTCCTAAATAGTGAGTGGGTGCTTATCACTGACATCACAGCCTGTTAGGATGAGTTCTCCATTATTTGTAAATGAGACAGAAAAATGCTATTGTTCCCGATTCCCAAAGTTGTGTTGGGAGTTAATTTTAAATCCTTCTTAATTATCTTTGTAAAAACCTAAATGTGCAAAATGCATGCCCTCACTCACATTCTGCAGACCTGATGTTCAGCTGTTAAACTGCCCATGCAAACATCCCTTCATGCAGTAGATACTGAAAATGGTGGCTGCTGGCAGGAACTGTGCAGCAAATACCAGCTATGGCCTGGGCCATCTGTGATACTTCCTCATCTCTGGCTGAATATCTCAGATCAATTTCTGTAGGAGTTGGCAGCAGATGATTCTGAGCATGTGTTTGCATGTATGCACACATGCTTTATTTGGGGTGCAGAGGATTAGTGCAAGTTCTAGAAGTTTGTGTGTGTTCAACACAAGGAAAAAAATCAGTCCAGTGATATGGTTAATTGCTATGGTTAAAGCCTTAAATTTAGAGGAATTAGAGCTGTGATGATGTGTCCTGCACCATCTGCTTCTCTGTTTGTGTAGAATGGCAGCTGGTTGGGAGGCAGGGTGGGTGCAAGGACTGCAGTCAGCAAAGTGGCTTTAATCTGTAAGTGGCAAACAGTCTGTCTGTATTCCTGAGCACATACCACCTTGCCCCTGTTGTTAAAACAAACACTGTGGATAAGGAAAAGATGCATCATCAGGCACAAAACCAGTGCAGAAGTTGCTCTGACTTGGGCAAGGATGCAGGTACCTGTGGAGCTGAGGTCACTCTGGGTGCTCAAGGCAATGCTGTGGTGGTGCCAGGGCAGTTGAGTAATTCTACATCCCCCTCTCATGGGGTGAACTGCAATAGGAGCCCTCAAATAGCACCCCCTGTATCTTTTCAAACGGCAGGATGGCTTTTTAGTGAAACTTTTGAAGCTGTAAATGCTCCACATGCTTCCTATTTTGTATTTTGTTTTGTTTTGTTTTGTTTTGTTTTCTCCCACTCCAATTCCAACCCTCTGTAGGTCTGGAGTTCCCATGGGGGCCAAAACCCTTCAGTGAAGTTGTTGCTGGACCTCTGCTAAGGAACAATGGCCAGACACTAGACAGCAGTGCACTGGAGGGCTCTCATGTTGGGGTCTACTTCTCTGCACACTGGGTGAGTGGTGGGTGCTCTGCAGAGCAATTGTGGTGAGCTCTGGGCAGCCCTGGGATGAGGTGAGGAATCATTGCCAACCTCTGCAGAACTTCTGCAAGAGGCTAAAGACCTCAGGATGGTCGGTGCATAAGCAGTTAAGATGCCCTGGTCCTTCTGGGGGAAGCCAGCAGCATTACGATTGCGTGACATCCTCATCTGACCCTTCAGAAGGGGAAGGATTTTCGGATTTTGAAAGTGGGAGAGATTTTTGTCAGCAATTTCAGGAGTTAGTGACCTCCTACCATTAACACCAGCCACATCCAAGGCTGTTTCCTGGTTCTCCAGACGAGAAGGGATCACGTTTGGCTTTCAGTGATGGCTCCATCATCTAGACAGTGTGCCCATATATGTGTTATTTTGCAGTGCCCACCCTGCCGAAGCCTCACACGGGTCCTGGTGGAGTCGTACCGGAAGATCAAGGAGGCTGGCCAGAAATTTGAGATACTCTTCGTTAGTGCAGACAGGTAATGAAGTGGTACCTCTTGGTGCAGGCAGAGCTGACTGCCGTGCAGCAACCAGTCTTGGAGGTTTGTGTTTCCCAGAGGCAGTTGCTGGTGGGCTTAGTGCAATGGGGGAAGGTCTTTGTAGGCCAGGTTTTTTATGAGGATAAGGTGTGTGGCAGGTAGAGGGGCAGCACTGAGGATCCTGCACTGTTCTGTTGCACAGGTCAGAGGATTCCTTCAAGCAGTATTTCAGCGAGATGCCCTGGGTAGCTGTGCCGTATGCAGATGAAGCCAGACGGTCACGCCTGAATCGACTCTATGGCATACAAGGTAGGAAAGGCCCTTCTGATGTGCAACTCTCCTTTCTGCTGCTTTTGTTGAACATTTGTGGTGTCTCCTCTTGTTTAACTAAAACAAGAAAATGGCAAAGCAAAGCGCAGTGCCCCCAGGCAGAGCTGCTTCATGTTTCTGCTCTCCGCAAACTCACATTCCTACCACCTGCCAGGCAGGCTGTTAATCGAAACAGGACTTCCATAAACAACCTAATTCTTCCTGGAAACTTGGAAGCTTTTTTTGGCTTGGATGTTTTTTACCTAATTACTGATTTATTTATTTTGTCTTTTCTTGAAGGTTTAAATTTCATTTTCTTGCTGTTTTATGTAATGCAAAAGCAGCCGATCATTCTCTGCAGAGGCTGAGGAAGATGGCATCTGGTTTATGTTAGCAGCATGAATTACAGAAGAGTGCATGTTTGATGTAAACCATGGCTTTGCCTTTACTGTATGTGTCTGTGCCAGAATCCAGCAGCCTCAGCTGCTCAGAGGGCAGGGAGAGGCTCACTCTGTCTGGGTGTTTTGAGAGTGTCCCAGAGATGATAAAAGTTCCCAGCAGCCCTCCTGGGAACCAGTATGTTGTTCGTGCAGAGGATGAGGTGCACTGCAGAGACATGAAAGGTAAATAGCTTGCAAGGAAGCTTCCATGTTTACATAGAATTTCTCCTTGTACATAAGGAACTAGGAGATAAAGAGCCACCAGTCTTGCTGCAAACTGTGTGATTCTCATTGTTTCAGTGCAACATCAACCAGGTGGGTGCAGGCTGAGGCAGGCAGAGAAACAGGAATGTTGTGGAAGGTGCCTCATCCGTGAGGGTCCGTGGATCATCCTGGTGGTCACGTTTTGCCCTCTTGTATTTGCCTGCATTGCTCTTGCAAAGCGTCATCAGCAGAAGGGTCCCAGAGTGGCCAAACCTTTGAGTGCGTTCATTTCAGCTTATTCATCCGTGTTGACTTTAATGGGATAGTTTTGCTGATATGAGCATTTGGCAGAAACCCAGCGAGCAGGAGAAATAATCCCTCTTCAGAATCCTCCCTGAACACCCCTTCTGGGGTGAGCTCAGGTGCCAAGGCTGTGCTCTGTTCTCTGACCTCAAATCAAGAGTAACTTAGCCTGCTTTAAATAGCCATCATTTTGCTTCTTAATTACCTTCCCACGAGGCAAAAGCTTTCCATATTCATCTGTCTTTTCCCCAGCCTGCTCAAAACCATCTCCAGCGCTGGTTTCGGTGGAGCCCTGCAGGACTGCTGCCAGTTTCGCTGGGACTTTCTGTAAATAAGGTGTCCAGACGTGGATACTCAGCACTGAGCATGCTGTAGCCAGGGAAACAGTAACAACAGCTTTCCCTTTAACTTCAGCCGCTGTCTCCTTAAATGTCTCTCTTGGTTGTGTGCTGACCTGAAAATGTAAATATTTGCTGTTCCCATGTGCTCCCTGACCCTTTCCTCACTGACATAGCTCCCATCTTACCCCTGGTATTTCCACGTGACAGGGATGCTTTTCTGGGGACGCTGACACTGGGATTTGGGCACATTTGACTGCAAAGCCTACTTCTTCTTCACAGTTTTTTCATAAAGTAGGAACCTCCCTGCAAGGATGAAGTGTGATGGGCAGTCATGTGGAAATGTAGAGGAGGACTGGTTTGTACTGTTCTGGGGGAAACCTCCTCCCTGCTCTCGGTGGGTGCTGGGTTATCACTTATTCCTGCACAGGCAATGACTCCTCATCCTCACAGAGCATTCTAGCAGTTTTGTCTAGCAGTGTTGTTTTCTGTGAGTGCCTGCTTGGCTTTCCACGTTTCCTGCCAAACTTGGACAACGCTGTGCTGCTCCTGCAGCTGCCTTTGTTCTCAGTGCTCACAGCGCATCCATGCAGCCCAATGTAGCCCTGCTGGCCTCTGGCACCTGGCAGCCCCTGTGTAGGAGCACGTGCCTCGGGTTGTGGCTGCAGGGTGGCTTTTCCTCTGATTTTTCTCAGGCCAGCAGAGCCCTTCCTGGAGCTGGAACAACAAAAGAACTTGTCTTCCTGAACAGCTCTGGGCTGCTGGAAAGCAGCAAGACAGTCAGACCTCATGTTGTTTTAGTCCTGTGTTGGCCCCTACAGCATTCAAAAAAGTCAGTGTAAAGTGTAAGTTGAGTTATTGGCCTTTATTTGGGTTGACTTGAATGCCTCTATTCATAACCCATGTGCAGTCAGTGGGCTGTGCCATACCCACCTATATTAAATTGCTTCTGGGTGCAGCACTGTCTTGAGAGAGAGTTGATTCTCGTATCACAGCTTCTTATAAAGAATTCCCCATTGTGTGCTTCCATGTGGCTGTCATAGAAGAAGTCTCCTAACTCCCCTTGTTGGGCAGGGACTGGTAATGAATGCTGTACTTAGATGGGAATTGTCCTTTATTGCATGTCCTAGGAGAGATTTTGTGATCCTGGAAGTTCCCTGTGGGATGCATTGCAGCACTGTGGGATTTGCAGTTACCTGGGGGAACTTCAGAGACGTGTTGTTTCAGCCCTGGGCTCTGTTCCAGACACCCACTGGTCACTCCACAGCCCAGTTGGGAAGTCATGGCCAGGAGAGGTTTCCTGTGCTGGGTTTCTGAAGCTTTCTTCTAAAGAGGTCAAAAAAAAAAACCACACCCAGCAATAAAACCCAGTGTTGTGTTCTCTGAGCTTTTTATTCATGGTGATTTTGATTGCTCAGCCAGCAGACTTAATGCAGATGAGATTTCCATGTCGGATATGGGTTTTAATATATAAATAAATGCATTGCCAGGTTCAGTAACAAATCAATTGGCCCCCATGTTTTCTCAAAATGTTCGCCTCGTGGGAACTGAATCCATTTTCTGCTGCGTAGAGTCAAACTGAGCCCGTCTATGCTAATTCTCATCTAAAGCTTATACAATATTCATTGCAGAACGTCTGATCTATGATTCTTCTTGATAACTAAATTCTGGTATTATGACTCACGGCAATTACCAGAGCCCCCAAAAGGCTCTAAAATAACACGGAGTGGCTGTAGGTGAGTAGGGAGAGGGGGGAAGTACCCAGGTTAGCAGGTGTGGGTTTGGTTTAAGGCTCGCTGGTTAATGATGCCCAGCCAGAGATGCATAGGATGGAGCTTAGGAGACCAAGAGAGCGCTCAGGATGCTCTGGGGTGACAGTGACAACAGGGACAGAGGCACTGCAGCAACCTCAGCCTTCACCATATGGATCCAGAAAGGAAAGCAGAGCTTTGTGGTTGATGAGGAGCCTCTGATGCCAAATGAAAGGTGAAATTTATGGATCCTGCATGTCACATGCCTCCTAACAGGCTGAAAATCATGAAATCAGCCTCAAGTTTTGAAATGTGTTCTTGGCATTCCCGAACACATTAAACACAGGGTGATTTATCCTGGAGTCTTATTTTCTGAGTCTTGGAAGTTTTAGTTTGGTGTGTGTCGGCATGTGCAAGTCTAACTGTTCTGAATAGCAGATGAAATCACTGGTGTCTGTGGGGTAGCACTGACAGAATGACCTGTGTCTAAAGCAGGCCCTGATTATTCCCAGGTCAGACAGGCTCTTTTGCAGCCTGCTTCAGTCTGCTGGATTTTGGCTCCTTTTGGCCAAAGGGGAGGTGCAGGAAGGGCTGTGGCCTTGCTGAGAGCTGAACCCACAGACCCAGCGCTGCGGCTGGCTGGCTGCATCTCTCAGATAATGCAGGTCTGGAGGGGACCAAATAGCAGGCATCCTGGGTGGGGATAAGAGTCATAAATGGATGAAGACCTGATTTATGTGGGGTGCTGATCATCATGTGCTTCTCTTGGCTTCAGTAGTATTTTGTGATGCTTTGTGCCTTGCCGGATTGGGACAGAGAGAGTTTTCCCAATTTCTTCCACTCTGTTTAACCTCTCCCTACCCTGGAGCTATTCTGAATACCAGAAGGCTATGAATAATCCTTTCTGTGATAGAAAATCTCTTTCTTGGCATTCCCTTAGAATTTGCAAGCCCAGCCATCACGCTGCGTTACTGTGCAGCTCCTGCAGCTGACCCAACCAGTGCAGCCCTGTGCATGGGAGGAATGTGAGCAGCCCTGTCTGGGTTGGAATGAGGGGAATGCAGCCGCTCGCCCGGACCTGCGGGCAGGCTGGGACAGACAGTCAGCCGTGTATTTCCTAGAGAAATGCCTAGAATTCAGAGGGCTCGTGAGTAACCCACTGTTATACAGGGGGACAGTGCCAGGAGACAGCAGTAGCACACGCCTGGTTTCTCCTGCACAGAAAATGATTTGATCGAGTATTTCTAATAAATGTGGCTTGAAATGAACCTTTGGGCTTAGAGGCGAAGGTAGGAAGATTTGTTGTCTCAGTTTGCTGCTGTGATTTGAAGGCTGTTGCTGGGTGGATAAGGAAATGCCTGATAGCAATTGGGTTGAGCACTGAGTGATGAGTATCTGACAGCAGAGCCTGGTGCTGACACTGGCTGCCTGGCCCCTGTCTCCTGGGGCCCGGTATCAAATTGTCTCCGTCTTCCTTCCTTTCGGGATGTTTTTTTGTGTCCTTTATGACAGAAGAACAGTGTTTTTCCCAGATGAAGTCACCAGCATGAGCCATTCCTGTTGGCTTTGACCACCAGCTCCTGCAGCTCCATCCCCCCGCAGGTCAGGGGCAGCCATCAGCAGTCAGTGCAGAACCAGCTTTCCCTGCAGGCTTGTCCCAAAAGCAGCATTACACTGACATACCAGGGGCCACAGTGCAGGGGCTTGCCACAACTCTCAGTTCTGGGGTCTGGAAGCTTCCTCTGTGTGCTACTGGCTGGGACAGTCACCAGCTGGTGTCCCCTGCACAGTACCCACCCGGCCACGTGTTGGGAATTGACTTGTGCTAAATCTCAGCTGCGTGCAGCCACTCCTCGCTTTGTCCCAGCCAGCAAGTCCCAGGGCCAAGGCCCCACAGCCTGCAGAGCCAGCAGCCCACTGCCTTCTGGTGAAACCTTGCCTTTATTCCCAACAGTTTGACTTGCATGTCGTTAGGGCAGAGCTGCAGCTGGTCCTGACGTGAAAAGCTGCAGTTCTTTGGAGCCTGTGTCACATCTGCTGTGTTTTTCTAGCTTGTGCTTAAGGCTTCCTGGGAGACCTGTCTTAAGACATCTGCAGCAGCCAGGTGGGATGAGTGAAAGCATCATTAAAGCCATGCTCTCTGCAACCAAGAAGAAAAAATCCCTTAACTATTGCTGGGATCCCTTTCTCTTCTCATACCTATCCTGACCGGGTTTTCAGGTCCTCATTTTAGTGCACTCCTCAATGCAGGCTTTTGTTTTATCCTGGGGCTTTCCAGCCCTATGGCTCTGGGCAGAATGGCCTAAATTGGCACTGTCTGACACACATAGCCCTATTATTCTCAGGAGAGAGGGGCTATGCCACATCTGCCCTATCACTCTTTGTACAGAGGGGCATATTTAACTGATTATTTCTCTGTTTTTAATTTGTTTCTTTGTTTGTTCTCCCTGGATGAAGCAGAACATGCGTTCCTCCCTCTCCCAAGGGCTGCTGCAGAAATAAACAACTCAGGACCCCCATCCTGCAGGCAGAAAGGCGCTCATCCCGGCCGTATTGGGGCTGGAGGAGCTGCATTGTGCTCAGCAATGAGCAGCTCTGGGCCCCAGCTGGGGAAATCAGCTTGGATGAGTGCCAGCGATCTGCAGGCCGGCACTGGTGTGAGGGATTCTCAGTTTCCCCCATCTGCTCCTATGCTGTCCCCTGGCAAGGACGTGGCCCTGCCCAGAGGTGCTGACAACATCCTATGGGCTGGCAGCACAGCCAGGGAAGGCTCAGTGCATCCATGTGCATGCATTCACCCTGAATCTTGCAGTTTTGGTGTGAACCTACATCCGTCTGTTGGATGTCAGCTTTCTGCCCTAGACAGAAGGCACTTTTTTGGGTTAAGGGCACAGCTCTGCACGATCCCTGTGCCATCTGGTGTTGCTCAGCTCCAGGGGACTGCAAATAATGGTGCGTTCTGCAGCCTGAGCAGCTGTTGGTGCACACACAGCTGGAAGTGCAATGTGCAAACCCACCAGGACAGCATTTTTAATAACTTAGGAGCTGGCTCCAAAGTAATAAAAGGTGAAATAATTACCTGCAAAATTGATTTGAAGTTCAGGAAATATCCAGCAGCTCTGCAGCCCTGTGCCTGTTGGGCTTTCCCCACAGCCACAGTGCTGTGCTGGGGCACAGGACTGTGCAGTCATTGGAGCAGGGTCCCAGCACCACATCCCCCGGTCCTCTGGGGGCTTGGGGAGGGAAGGAGCAGCACAATTGAATTAGCACTGAGCTTAATTTCCCCTTCTCTTAACTGATGGGCTGGTGGTGCCAAGCAGAGCTTCCCAGCTCTGTTCCTGTTCAGTGCACCAGTTCCTTGGGGCATTCCCAATGGGGACCAGTAGCCCTGTTTGGCCATTTCATTCAGTCAAGGCTGTGCTTGTTGTGCAGTTGCCATCAGCTCCTCAGCCCTTCTGGGGGATAATGGTGTCCCAGCCATGTAACATTCATGACCTTCTGGACCCAGATGTGTGCTGTGAAAATGATGGGATGATTGCTTCTGTGTCGGAAGGGGTGTGGGGGTTCATGG
Organism: Perdix hodgsoniae; assembly: GCA_035772895.1. Classification (NCBI taxonomy): domain Eukaryota; kingdom Metazoa; phylum Chordata; class Aves; order Galliformes; family Phasianidae; genus Perdix; species Perdix hodgsoniae. The sequence goes on from JAPSGF010000022.1 coordinate 6,534,394, forward strand.
AGGAGTTCATGGCTGCTGAAATGTGGGCTTCTGCTGGGAACAAACACACCCTGCTTCCTGGCTGCTGCTGCTTGCAGCCTGCCCTGCCACAAGGTTTGCTTGTGTTGCTTTGAACCACGAGTCTCCAGGCTGGGGTGGTGACGTGTGGGTGCTGAGCTCTGCTGTGCACACAGGAGACAATTCTGTCCATGTTTTGCGAGCTGCAGTGAGCTTCTGAGCAGGGTCCTGTCTGCTGTGCCACAGTTTGCGTCAGGCAGCAGTGAGTGAGCTCTCCCTGTAGTCAGACAGGAAAGGAAGGCAATGCCAGAGCCTGTCTCCCAGCTTCCTGCTCTGGCTCCTCAATTACTGCTCTCCCAGAACAGAAACAGGATCCAGGGATCCCGCTTCCCATCACAAAAGCTGCAATGGCAGCACTGACACTGGGCTCCTGCCAGATCAGAGGCGATAGGACAGATCCTTTTCCCCACCCCCTTTTACTCCCATATTAGCACTTTGCCACTAATCCCTGTTTTTCTCCTGTCACAGGCATCCCAACGCTCATCGTGCTGGACTCCCAGGGAGAGGTGATCACACGGCAGGGGCGGGTGGAGGTGCTGAATGACATCGAGTGCCGAGAGTTCCCCTGGCACCCCAAACCTGTGCTGGAGCTGACGGACTCCAATGCTGTGCAACTGAATGAGGGCCCCTGCCTTGTTCTCTTTGTAGGTACGGAGCCAAATCCTGGCAGGGAGGGGTCTGTGTGCTGCGAGGGCTCTGCAGCTTGCTGCCTCCCCTTTGGGGATTCAAGAGGGTGACAGTCCTGGAAATGGCTTCCTAATGGAGCGTAGGCTGCTTGCAGCTCACAGGGCTTTGCCCATCACACAGCTTGCCCATGTCTGCATCTCCAACTCTGCAACTCCAGCCCTGCAGCGAGGGATGCTGAGGAGCAGCCATTTGCAGCAAGAGGAGCTGTCGTAAAACACGCTTTTAGTGGTGGCTGTGGTGAGGCATGCTAATTAACATTGAAGAGTGCTAGAAATGCACTGGTGGTGGTTGAGAGGAGGAAGGCCTTTTCTGGAGTTTGTACCCAAAGCTTAGGAGGCAGAAAGGTTGTAGCTGTATGCTGGCAACTGCAGCTCAGGGCTTGAGTTCCTTGGCTGAGCAAGGTTTGTTGGTTCTTGAGTGTCCCTTCTACGAGGGGATCTGGCTGCAGGACAGAGCAGACTTCCCCTCCCAAGCTGGTGTCCCTCTGCTGCTGCTTACCCACCCATGAAGCTCAGCTGTGGCTGGAGACGGGCCTGGAGCACAGCTGGGTTGTCCTAGTCCTTCCTCTCCAGCAAGAGATGGTGAAATCTCACCAGTGCTTTCACTTCCATGGTCTGTGCTCCAAGCACAGCATCCCAGTTGAGCAAGAGAGCCCAGTGAGAAGCTGCAGTTGCCCTGATCAGAATGCAGTGGGTTTGTTGAAGAGCCTGTGTCACTCTGAGCCTTCTTGCCAGGCACTGGAGTGTGCTGGGGGCTGCTGGCACGCAGTCAGGGCTTGTGTCCTGCTTCCTCACACACCCTTTGTTAGCGAAAAACCCTTTTCTGCAGCATTTATGATGTGTCTCTTGCTTTTTCCCTTCCTCCCTTTCAGATTTCCTTTTGACCCTGATTATTTATTCAGTAGAACCCAGCAGGGGATGTGAGCACAGAGCCAAAAATACTCTCCTCAAGCTGGGAGGACTCGCTCTCCACGCTGAGTGTGATTGATGGGGGCTGTCACTGCAGGCCTCGGGAAAGAGTTATTTCTGTATTGCTCCGAGCAAAGTTTTTCTATCACCTTTCTGCAAACAGCGGCCAGGGCTCTCGCCTGGGTCCAAGGGGATGCTCAGCCTTGGTGAAAGCTGCTGGTGCTGCACTAAGTCATGCACTGGAAACTTGGGGATGGAGGCTTCTGGCCAGCCTGTGTCCTGCTGAGAGACCCCCAGCAGCAGTGTCCTTGCTTTTTGGGCAGTGCAGAGCTCAGTTGTGCTTTGTGCACTCAGCTGATGTTGGGGTCACCTGGAGACAGCAGCACCCCCAGAAAGAAGCAGCCCGAGGCACTGGGAGGGACGTGGGATTTGCTGAGTGCAGTGTGTGAGGTCGGGGCTGTGTCAGTGGGCTTAGCAAGAATCGGGGGTGAATAAATGCTGAGCGATGTACATCTGCCGCTGGAGAGTTTAGGGCTGGGTTAGCCAGAATGTTGAGGGCTGGCTTGGAGTGCAGCCAGCAGCATTTGTTAGCAGAAAAATCAATCACTGCATAAGCCCCACAACTCCACGTATTTATCTCTGTCGTCCACACAGGACACATCCAACAATGCAGCATGCAGTATCCTCAGCGTTCTTGTCTTTGCTTAAAGAAGCCAGGGAGGAGGTGGGGAAGCATTGTGCAAAAGCTCTGGTACTGGGAAGTGCCCACCAGGTGGTTCCAGGGACTCACACGAGCTGAACACTGCCAGGCAACCAGGAGCCTGTTTTCTTGTTTTTTTTTCATGGTTTTTTTTTCTCTTTAATTATTTATTATTTTTTTTTCACGCTAAAAGTTGTCCCCAAATTGAAATCGTTTCATCTAGGTGCTGCTGAAGGACGCTGTCTCTCTTCTCTCCAACTCAGTATTTGAACTTCAGTGGTGGCTGGCATTTGATTGATGTTTCCATCTCTTTCTACTCTACCTCTGGCAAATCAAAGCTGCCTTTACAGAGCCGCCGCCGCGGAGACTCGAGCAGAAAAGCTGCTGAGCAGCCGTCCCAAGGCGGAGGGATGGTGGGTGGCGGGCAGGGTGGCAGGCAGCTCGTTCGTTTGCTCTTCAAAACAGCCCAAACCTTTTCAAGCTGCACACCAGCTTTGTTGCGTCTGTTTGTCCCTGTGCAACAGCAGCAGCAGCACCAAGAGAGCAAGTGGTGAAGTATTTTGGAAGCGGGCGCTGCTCTTCTGTTACATGTTTCCCTGTCTCACATGAAAAGTGCAATTCAGCTGCTCCCTAATTGCTACACAGCCGCATGGCTTTGAAGTTGCTGCTGTGTGTTCGGACTCCTATTTCCTCCGTGTTGCTGCTGTGGGGTAGAGCTGCCCGTGCCCCGGGCTGTTTGCATCTGTTTGATCCTAACCTCCTTTTTGTATCGTCTCTTTGCTTCGTCTCCCCACGTCTGTGCCCTGCAGATTCAGAGGATGACGGAGAGTCGGAGGCAGCGAAACAACTGATTCAGCCCATAGCTGAAAAAATCATTGCCAAGTACAAAGCCAAAGAGGAGGAAGCACCGTTGCTCTTCTTTGTGGCAGGCGAGGTAAGCAGGAGGGAAATGTGAGAGCTCCCTGCAAGCACAGGGCTGCATCCTGTGCTGCTGGGGCTGGTGGAGGCAGGGCAATTTCCATCCGATGTGTTGCTGAGCCACGGGCCTCAGGGTCTGAGCTGGGTTGGGTAGTGCTGTTTGCTCTCCAGGTGGGTAAACTGAGACACGGAGCTGCAGCAACTAGTCATGGGGCTCAGCTGAGCTGAGTGCAGCCACGCAGCCTGGGTTGGATTCTAGTAGCTGAGGGATTCTTTCCCAAGTTTTGCTGTAGGTTGCCCTCAGTACTTTGAGTCTTGGGATTGTACAAAGGTGGAAAAGCCTCAAGGCCAGGAAGGGAACTGGTGGGGACAGGCAGAGATGGGCGCTGGGAGACAGGAGCGGGTGGCAAGCTCCCACGCTGGGGCTCCCAGCCCCATGCGGCCACTTCAAACACTGGGGCTGTGTGTGCTGGCTGCACGGGCAGCAATCCCAGTGAGTCTCTGCTTTCAGTCTGTGTTGGCAGCCAGGTCAGCCTGGCTGTGCTTCCCACCTCACTGCAGTGCTGCTGCTTTTCTTGCCACCCTGAGTGGAGGGAAGGGACCAGCACTCCAGCCTCTTCCCTAATGGGCTGGCAGCCGCCCAAAGTCATCGCGGTGGTGCCAGCGTGAGCTGGCAGTATGGGTTCTGCTGGGAGCTGGGCCAGGCCAGCCCAGGCTGCCTGGAAGGGGAGAGGCTAGCAGACCAGAGCCCTCCCACGTCGCTGGAGAGGGTTTTCCTCATCACAGTTTTGAAGTGAGGGACCCCAGGGTGCACTCACCCAGTTGATGGAGCAGCCCCTGGCTGTGGTGTAGGATGAGCCTGGCCTGCAGCTGGTTTGCATGCTGCTGCCTGTCCAGTTCCTGTGGAGGCAGCCCCGATCCCATGGGGAGGGATGATTTCTGTGCCGTGCAGATAATGCTGGACAAAACTGCCTTTGGGAATGGGCAGGGACTGCCTGGGGAGCAGATCTGCAAGGCCTGAGGCTTGACTGCTGTGGCGTAAGGTGCTTTGTCACAGCGCTCTCTCCTCTTGGGCTTCACCTGCCCTGTGGGAAACGAGTGTTTCCCAAGCTGCCACGCTGCTGGTGGCTGGACTGGTGCTGGGAATGTGGTGCAGAGTGCCCAGAGCCAGGGTTCTGCTCTTGGCCTTCAGGGAAGCGGGACACTCTTGTCCTCTGTGCAGCGCTTCACCCTTCTACAGGCTTGCAAACCAGAAAGGTTTTGTGTAAGGCTCAAAAAAGGCTCCTGGCTCCCCTCCTGTGGGACCCAGGAAGGTGGGAACTGCCAAGCTGCTTTGCGCTTGCTCGCCCGCCCGGCCTCCATGCTCACGTCACAGCCGCAGTGCGCACCAGCGGGTCCCCCGGAGCCGCCCAGCACACAAAGAGGCCTGCAATGCTGCACCGGGCTCCCCCCACACTGAGCCCCCACCACCACCACCCACAGCCCCTTGGGCCCCCTCCACCCAGGCACTTTTGCTCCCATGGCTGCGACGGGTCTCTGAAAGTCCCAACTCGGCCCCACGCCCTTGAATGAGTCTCTTGTTGGAAGGGCTCTATGGTGAGGGTCTGGGAGCTGCCCCCCTCCCCCAGAGCCTGCGAAGCGTTTTCCTCCTGCTCGCTGGCTGCAGCTGAAACATTGCCGCTATTCATGCGGCTCCCGACATCCCTGCGGCAGCAGGGCCGAAGAATGGGGAGCATCCGGCACGTCCCATTCATCCGTCACCTCAATAGCCCTGGCTGCTGGCCTCGGGTCTCCGTTGGCCCCAGTGCACAATGCAACCAGGCCGCGGCCGGAGCAAGCGCCTCCCATTCCTCTCCCAGCGCCTTTTGGGCCGGTTTTGCATTGATTAAAAGGTTTCAGTTGCTTTGCAGCGATCACATAAAGGATGAGGCATCCCAACACCTCGGCTCTGGGCTGGTCCCAGAGGTGGGAAGCGCTGGGGGCCGAGGTCACGGGCCCAGCCCTGCTCTCCCTTCCTTGCCACGTGGTCCTGCGCCAGAAAACCCTGCAGTGGAAGGGGAGGCGCGATAGGAACCACCCTGCCGGCCGCCGCCCCGTGCTGCATTGCTCCCGGCCGCCTCTGGATTCCTTTATTTCCATCGCTACTGTTGGAAAACTGCTCAGAGAAATGCCTGGTTTCAGTGACCGTGCATCTGGACACGACCCCTGTGTGTCCCCACATCTCCCTGCCACGCTCAGGAGATGAATTGCCCCAGCACCGATGTTTGAATTCCACAGCCCCAGCAGTGATAAATGAGTTTTCCCTTTCGCTCAGAGATGTGATCTGTCTGGCTGCTGAGCGCGTCGCTTGAGTGTGCTATGGGCTCTGGGCCTGCACTCACACGCTGTGGGTCTGCCTGTGGGGTGAGGGGTCCTGGGGGTGCGAAGCAGAAGAAGGAAGGGGCTGGAGAGGGATAAGAAGCAGGGTGAAAGTGAAGCCTGGGTTTGCTCTCTGGGTAGGTGGTAGGGCTCAGCACGGCCCAGCACAGTGCTCTGTGGGATGTGTGGGGGCCGCACCCCTTCGTGGAAGCAGCGCCGTTCCTGGCTGTGTAGCTCTGCTGATGCTCCTCTCTCCCTCTCGTTTTGGCCTCCAGGATGACATGACTGACTCTCTCCGGGATTACACCAACCTGCCTGAGGCTGCACCCCTGCTCACCATCCTGGACATGTCGGCCAGAGCCAAGTATGTGATGGATGTGGAGGAGATCACGCCGGAGATCGTGGAAGCCTTCGTCAGCGACTTTCTAGCAGACAAGCTAAAACCCGAGCCCATCTAAGGGAGCTTCTGCACCAACAGACATTATTTAAAACTAGGTCTCTCTTCCGCCGCTCATGGATTCTCCAGCGTGTTCTCACGCCCGACCCAGTATCCAACCTTCTTGTGGTGCCTTGTTCTACGCAGTGAATCCTTCTCCTAAGCAAACTCCTTGAGATGCACTTTCAGCAGGGAGTCGTTGGCGTTCGGAGACTTCGCTTGTGCTTCATGGTGATATATTCTCTAATAACCAGGCCAGAACTGTTACCGTACTTACTTTATACATGGCACTAGCTAGCAGGCAAATCTTTTTGCATGGTGTTCTTCCCAACGTATGCATCAGGCGGTGGATGGGGTTCTTGGGGCTCTTTTCTTCTCCTTCTCCCCTTTCTTTCCCTTCCTACAACCTCTGCTGACTAAATTACTTTAAGGAAGCAATAAGGAAATTGTCCCCTTTGCCCCCACCCCACCTTCCTTCCCCACTCAAGTAACAGTGCCCCGATGAGGCCAAACAAAGTCTTAACTGCTGACAACCTCTGAAAGACCACAGCGCAGCCGGGCTTTTCCTCCTCGAGGTGAGAACTTCCTGGGTATTTTCCCACCCCACACACCAACAGCCTTATGCAGCATTGGCTGCACACGTCGGGGGAGTCCAACCCCCCCCGTGGCACACAGATATCCCCTCCTGCACTGAGCCAGGAGCAGAACACCACCAGGCTGCCCTCATCTCCCCGTGGTCTCTCCCTTGTGCTCTCCCTATCCCCTCTCCCTCCTGTTCCTTCTCTCTGGTATGAATTGTCGACCCCTCTATGTTAGTTGTTTTTTGTAGGTGTGTCCCAAACCTGACAGTAATGGTGCTGTTCTTTAAAAAAAAAAAAAAAAGAAGAAAAAAGAAAAAAAAGAAAAAAGAAAAAAGAAAAAAAGATTCCTCCCCAGTCCTTAGCAGCACAGCCAAGCCCTCCCAAAAGTGGCATTGTAAAAACTGTACATGGTGATTGGAACTTTGTAATAAAACTGATCTAATAACCGAGCTGGGAGGTGCCGGTTGCTGTGTCCTGCAGCCCAGCACAGACCCCGGTGCTGTTTCCATCAGGGCGGTGTCCTGGAGCTGAATAGTGGGCGTTGTGTGAGCCTCCACGTTTCCTTTCAGCTCGTTTGTCAGCAATGGCAGGATTACAGCCTCTCCCTTTATCACTGTTACAGCAACCCACCCTGGCAGGAGTTGGGAAAAGCAGCCAAGTGCGGAAAGGCAGAAATTGTATAAATCTCTCGTGTCGTTTTGCATGTTTCAGATTCCCGTGTTCGGTGCTGGTTAGCTGAGCTGTGAGGCAGTCAGGAAGCAGCAGCACGGTGGAGCTGTTAGCCACAGCTCACTGTCCTCCCCAGCATTAGGCTGGAAGGTGGGGTCAGCCCTGCTTCCGTAGCGCCCCTGATGAGCTGAATTAAGTCGGGTCATCCTTTACTGGGGATTTTTTGAGGGAATCAATGAGTTACCATTCACCTTAGGGTTAAGGGAGCGTGCAGTGCGATTGCAGTCCCAATTCCTGCTGCGTGTGAAGCAGCTAGGCAATGGAATCACTTCCAGACCCCACTGCCACCTAGCGCACATTGTCTGTCTACTGCAGGTTCCTGCTGGTTTGGGGGCAATTTTGATGTGTTTGTGGTTTGAAAAACAGTTACAGTGAGGTTGGAACTGGAACCACGGTGTCTGTAGTGTTTGGTCATGCAGCAGTGGCTGATGTTTGTAGGCAGGGAGAACCCATATTCGTTTCCCTCTGGACGTTGTGGTTGGGGCTTCCAGGGAGGCAGCAATGCCTGCCACAGTCACTGCTTGGTAGGAACTGGAGCAAAGCAGCAATTTTCTGCCCTAGAATTGGGTTGTTTGGGGTCAATTTGATGGGAACCAGGACAGAAGCAGTCTCTGGGGATAGAACTGGTTGGCTGGAGCACTTTCAGCTGTGAGCTAATGCCTGCTTAGTCCTCAGCTATCAGGGCTTAGATGTGGAAGAGGCTGGCTGTCTCTGGTTGTCTCACAGTCATACCTGTCAATGACCTTTCAGTGGTGATAGGAAACAGGAGCCAGCAGTGGGCTGAGTGAGCAGCTCATGCAACTCACAGCCATTGAAGGCAGGTGGCAGCCAGCGCTGTCACAGGAGCAATCAGTCAACACACAGCTGAGAGCATCGTGCAACATGGGCAGGAGCCCCCAGTCCTGCATCTGGGGAGGGTGTTACTGCAAGTTACTGCTGTCCTCAAGGAGATATGGACAGGGTCCCCGGTCTTATTCTTCTCAGATGGATGTTCACAGTGAGCAGCAGTGCCTGCAGCTCCCTCTTCCTGTCCTTCATTCATAATTTATCAGTGCTGAGACCCAGCTGCCAGAGCTGAGCTGCATGGGGCAGGCACTGCCACCTCCTGGCAGCAGCGCAGTCCTTGGTGCTCAGCAACCCTGGGGTGCCTGATGAGGGCACATGGACTGGAACTGCTCAGGTGGCAGCTGTCAGGCATTCTTAACCCAGTGCCACAAGTACAGTGGCTCCTGTTGTCCTCAGGCAAGCAGTACTGGTGGTTGCAGAGCCTAAGGGTTGCAAGAGGAATGACATGCTTTGCCAGCAGCATCCTGGCCAGGCTGGCACTGATGCTACTGCAGCTGCTACATGGGGTCTGGTGTGGATGGAGCTCTGCTCACATCTGCAGCATACCTGGCGAGGCACAGGGCAAGCTGTGTCCCTCCTCCCACCTCGCTTCCCTCCCTCTCCCCTCCCCCCACACACACAGGTAAGTTGGGGAGCTCATGCTCCACTTGCACTAGCATGCAGCAAGAGGAGCTAACTCCAGGCACAGCTATTTAACAATCTCTTAGCAAACAAAACAGACCAGGCTGCTCTTTTATTAATTAATTTCTCTGCGGAGTGCCAAAGGGAAGGAGTGCTGCTTCAGTACCCAAGTCTCAACAGTTTATCCCACTACTGTGAACTTCTGCCTTTCACCTTCTTGCTTGTGCCCCCTCCACTGCAACTGTCTCTTCCCTTCAAACAGCACTATGGCAGCAGCTACAGCAGAGTTCAAACTGTCCACTCCAGGCACCACAGGGATGACCAGTCTCTTCCCACCTGTGCTGGCTGCGAGGTGAAGCGCGTCTGGGCTCAGGCCGTGGGTCTCTCCACCAACCACAACTGCTGCTGGGGACCGTATCCAGTTCTCATAGTAATACTGTGCAGCAAGCTCTGAGGCGCAGATGCCCTCCGTTCCCTCCTCATCCTCTTGTTCAGGAGGAGCAGCCTTGCGTTTGGGTTTTACAGGAGCCTTTGGGTTGCCAGAATGGGAGCCAGACTTGCCAGCTCCCTGGGACGTGGGTTCTGTCTCAACCTGAGCCCCTGGGTCTTTGTTGTCGGCCACACAGACCTGCACACCAGAAGGAAGGTTGCTGGGAACAGATTCCCAGTCCAGATTGGCAACAATGGGCACACGGAAGTGAGCTCCCATGCCTGCACGAAGCACCTTTGGCTCCCATGGATCCACACAGCCTAAGACAGGGGAGGAAAACAGTGACAGTGCAGCAGTTCCAGCAAAGATGCACTCAGGAACTGCTTCCCACAGCAAAACCTGTCTGTGCTGGACACTGCTTACAAATTCCATGAAACAACACCTTTAAGCACTGCCTTACCCCAGAGATCTGTCAAACTAAACACTTGTCCTGAGAGAAAGGCCCTTACCTTTGGTTAGCAGCACTTTTTCACAACCTGCTCCTGCTGCAGATCTCAGAATAGTCCCCAGGTTTCCTGGATCCCGGATGTTGTCGCAGATGAGGACTAGGGGCAGCTGGGCAGCAGGGTAGGACATCTTGGCATGGTCAGGCTTGGAGAAGATCCCTGAGGAGACAAAGTGCTGGTGAGCTTTGGGTGATGCACCACGAAGAGAGGACTGGCTGTCATAGCTGTAGATGTGCTGGACAAAGCCTCAGGGAATCATTAAGGTAGGGAAAGACCACAAAGATCTCCCAAGTCCAACCACACCTCATTCCCTCCAGGCCCCCTGAACCATGTTCCTCAGTACCTCATCTCGACGGTTCTCAAATGCCTCCACGGATGGGGGCACCCCCGCCTCATGGGGCAGCCTGTCCCACTGCTTGACCACTCTTTCAGAGAATAAGCTTCCAAATATCCAACATGAACTTCCCCTGATGCAACTTGAGACCATCCCCTCTTGTCCTATTGCTGTTACATGGGAGCACAGACCAGCCCCCACCTCACTACAATCTTTCAAGTCACTGTAGAGATCAATGAGGCCTCACTCACAAGGCCGAGGGATCTGAACCATCCCAATTCACTCACCTGCTCCCTCTTAAGATTTCTGCTCCATTGCCTATTTTTGGACACACTGCTTAAGGGACATTTGTGAAGAGTTTGTCACTCTGCAGAGAGAACCATTTCCCAGCAGAGCTAAAAGAGCATGCTGTGACAATCGAGCATCAGCACCCTGTATGGCTCCAGCAGCTGCTTTCACAGCTCTCACAGCAGGCCCGATGGAAGGGAGCTCTTCCATTACGCTGTGTTTGACACACTGCCAGAGCTGCTAGAAGCCAGAGATCGTCGCTATCCACTTAATAGCTGTGGAACGACTTCCCTCTGAGCACTATTGTCACTGTTTCAATCACATCTCACCTATCATCCCCTGTGGGGCCACCACGTCCGACCAGCACTTGATGTCCTCGAATCTCACCCTCACCAGACGGGCTCCCTTCAGCGGTGCCGGTGGCAACTCCCTCAGGTGCAGGGCGGTGCTGAAGAACAAAACCCGGGGCACGGCGCCCGCTTCCAGCGCGTCCCGGATCAGCCTCTGCCCCTCCAGCAGCACCGTCCCGTGGCGGTCGCGGAAACTCCGCGACTTAGCGATGGTCACCACTTTTCTGGGGAGAAATCGAGGGTAGAAAGCATGAGCTGAGGGGAGCGCCGCCGGGACGGGGCCGCTCCCGCCGTCGCGCCTCACCCCAGGCTCCTGTCACCGGGCGACGCCTTCTCGTACCACAGCCCGGGCCCGGCCGAGCCCCGCTCCACAGCCGGGGGAGGCGGGTGGTGCTCCTCGGGGCTCTGCTGCGCCTCAGCCCGCTCCTTCCGCGGCGGCAGCACCCGCACAGGGCTGCGCCTCAGCGCCCGCACCCAGCGCCGCCCCGGCGCCGCCCCACCGGGCCCAGCCAGCGCCCGGCTCAGCACCGGCACGACGCGCCTCAGCGCCGCCATCTTGGTCCGCGACGTCAGAGCCGCGCCGCCACCTCCGTAATGTCATCACTCTGCGCGGCGGGAAGATCGGGTGCAGTGGCGTCATCACTCTGCGCGGCGGGAAGGTCAGGCGCGGTGACGTCATCACTCTGCGCGGCAGGGAGAGGTGGTGGAAGGATGGCGGTGCGGCGCGCGTTGCACTTCGTGTTCAAAGTCGGCGACCGCGGGCGGACTGCGCGCTTCTACCGGGAGCTGCTGGGCATGAGCGTGAGCGCTGTGCGGGGGGCGGGAGGGCGGCCCTCGGCACTGAGGAGACGCCCTGCGCTCCGGGATGAGGGTGAAGCCGGGTAGAATCGCGTTTGCTCTTCTTTTAGTGAGCACAGCCCCCAGCTCGGCCCCCTTCACCCCCCTCCCCCCTTCCTCCTCCCCCCCCCCTTTTTTTTTTCCTCTTTTTAAGATATGCTTACGTTTAATTCGTAAGGTTCTGAGGCATGAGGAGTTCGATGAAGGCTGTAAGGCCAGCTGCAATGGGTAAGTGCGTTGCCCGAAGCGCTCGTTTCCCGTAAGGCGCCTCCCAGTTCTGCCCCGTTATTTAATGGATGAATCCACGCGGTATTAAAAATTCCCCCTGTGGTGCCATTTCTGTGTCAGCGTGGGGTTTGTGTTTGGGCCCTGATATAGCTGTGTTACGTTGTGTTCTAATACTGAACCTCCGGAATGAAACTGTTGGGGTTGGACATGGGAATCTTGGTTGTTTTTTCCCACCTGAATGATTCCGTGATTCTGCAGTTGTGGCAGCTCTACCCACAACAGCCCCGAGAACTCTGTAAATTCAGCTCCTTTCCAGTGGGAGGTGCCAGGCTGACTGTGCCGTTTGTTCTTGAAATGATGTTCTTTGCTGAAGCGTTCATGGCTGCGTCTCTTGGTATTTGTTTCTCATATTCATTCCGAATAAATCTCCTAGCCCTTACGATGGAAAATGGAGCAAAACAATGGTGGGCTATGGGCCAGAAGACGACCACTTTGTTGCAGAGTTGACTTACAACTATGGTATTGGAGAGTATCGCCTTGGCAATGACTTTCTGGTATGTGCCAAGCTCAGCAAAACCTTATTGTGATGAGTGCTTTTATTTTCTCATTAGGAGTCTCTTCATTATGTAGCTTATAACAGATTTTTTTTTAAAAACTGTTTGATTTATCGAACACTTCTTATTCCTGCATTTGAGTTGTTCTAAGCTGGAAGAGCAAAAGGTAGAGGAGCTTTGTGTTCATGTAGAATTGTGGAAAGGCTTCCTTTAGCACTTCCCCATCCGTGGTTGCTGTGTGTTTGCTGCCAGGTCCAGCTTGAAGTGGTCAGCTAAGAAGGATCGTGCTGTAGGGAAACACACATTTGTTATTACTTATTCATTTGGCTTTTGCCAGCTGATGGTTAATGTGCTTACTCATTGTTTCTGTTGAGCTTGTTTTTTTCCCTGAATTTGAAGAAGGTTGAGGATCAGGTTCATGGAACCACAACCATCTCCCCAGGCTGGTAGAACAGACGGAATTTGACTTTCTGCTTCTGTACAGTGCACTGACACAACTTAAATTCTTTTCCCATTACATTTCCCTTTGGTGTGAAAGAAGAGTAGAGCAGTGTGTTCCAAAAACATGGGAGATGCAGGGTTAGCCTAAGCTTATTTTCTAGGAGCAAGTTACCCGCTTCTCAGGAGATTGTGTGGTCAGTGTGCCTTATAAAGTAATCTGGCTTGTTTCTGTAGAGGAAGACTTTTCAAAGGTAGGGCTTCACCCTATCTGGGATGGTCCGATATCCTTGACCACAGCCACAGACTGTGGCTAACAGAGCCTGGAAGGGTGAAGGCAGTGAAGGGTGAGGTCTTCCTGCTGATGCACGTGGGTGGGAGTTGCAGTGTCAGCACGTCTAGGGAGGTGGCCTCTCAGCTGTCGTTGCACCAGTGGATTTAGTGTTGTCTTTTCTGTTCTTGGCAGGGCATAACCCTGGTGTCCAGCCAGGCTGTGAGCAATGCTAAGAAGATGGGGTGGCCCCTCAGAGAAGTCACAGCCGGTGTGTTTGAAACTGAAGCCCCAGGTGGATACAAGTTCTACTTGGAAGACAAGGAACAGAAAAAGCAAGGTGAAATGTACACGTGCTCTTATTTGTGTTCAGAAGATATTTACAAGTTGGGTATTACAATTGGATGTGCATTTGTCTCAATGGCATTTTATGAAACAGGGGCTATATTGTTATTTCTTTGTTACTTTTCTTCTCAAGATTGTAAAACAGTGCATTTAAAACTATGATTTATCTTGTAACTGTTCTCCATTTATTGCACTCCTACAGATCCTGTGCTAAAGGTAACCTTGGGTGTTTCTGATCTGCACAAGTCTGTCAATTACTGGTCTCATTTGCTTGGGATGAAAATATATGAGAAGGATGAAGAAAAACAGAGAGTTTTACTGGGCTATGCAGATAACCAGGTTAGTTCTGTAGAAAGCCTTCCAGTTCTTTAAGAGTCACATCATAGAAAGCTCTCATTTCATGAGAACAGGATCTAAATCTTATGATAGGAACAACTGTGCACTTCAGAGCCTGCATGCTTCAATTTAACTGCTTTTTTTTCTTTTTTTTTTTTTTAACCAAAAGTTGTGGTTTGCTCTGGGAATTTTGATTCATTGGGAAATACTTGTATGGGCAGTGTTGAAAGAGTCTGCAACAGTGAGAAGCTGGAGCAAATGTGGCTCTGAGAGCAGTGTTCCATGCAAGTTTGTTAGGTTTTGTTTTCCTTCAGTGTAAGCTGGAGCTGAAGGCTGTTGGAGGAGCAGTGGATCATGGAACAGCATTTGGAAGGATTGCCTTTTCTTGTGCCAAGGAAGAGGTAATAATCATGCTTTCATTATGTCTCTCATCATCCAGCTGAGTAGTGGGTGATAGGTGTCTACTATTAGCAGAATCTCTCAGAATTGATCAAAGTAACACTGATCAATTTCTGGCAGTGGGGATGCAATGGAATTGCAGGTAACAGGAAACTGTAACTGAGAACAGCCTGAATACATCCTGGCTTCATCTGACTGGGGCTGACGTTGTTTGTTTTCTGTTTAAGTTGCCAAACATTGAAGCACTGATGAGAAAGGAGAACCAGAAAATTTTAACGCCTCTGGTTAGCTTGGACACACCTGGCAAAGCTACAGTGCAAGTGGTCATTTTGGCTGATCCCGTGAGTAGCATCAGAAATGGTAATAAAGTCAGTTCTAATTTATCTGCCCCATTTATCTGCCTGACTTGCTGTTAAATTTGACTTAGGATGGCCATGAAATCTGTTTTGTGGGAGATGAAGCATTTCGAGATCTGTCCAAAGTGGATCCCAATGGTGACAAACTGTTAGATGATGTAAGTAATGGTCTGCCTTCTGTTTTCATCCTGATCACAGCCACCTGTAGAATCAAATTTTCTTTGCAGCAGAAAATACTGGCTGTCAGTGTCTGTCTTCATTACTAGTATACAAGAAACAGTTTCTTCATCAGGATAGCTTTCTCCTGGATCATAGAGCCTTACAGTCAGCCTGTTGTTGTGGGGCAGGGTGGTGAGAGTGGGCAGCCCAGTGTTTGGACTGGCAGCTGAGTCAGCCAAACGTGCTCATGTTTTCCTTTGTGCAGGCTATGGCAGCTGACAAGAGTGACACATGGTTTGCTGCCCGAAATATGAAGAAGGTGTCTGCATAGCTGGAGGAAGAACTGGGCTGGCTGGTCGTCATGTCTTGGTTTTCATCTGGGCAAAACTTGCTGTGCTGTCCGTGCCATGGAAGGGTGCAGTCGTGTCCCATGGTCTTCTGTTGGTTCCTTTTCAGCTTGTATCTCTTTCATTTCAAGCTCCTCTTTATTTTCAATCAAATATCATGTGCTCCTTCATACGTGAGTATAAGGTGAGGAGGATGTCAAGCACGTGGCTTCCAACACGGGAGCTGCAGGCTGACACCTCGTGTATCTCTAGTGTGGGTGCACTTGAAGGAGAAGTTGCCAGATTGATTAGAATATCCAGATCTGTAATTAACGAGCTGTAACCCTCCTGACTGCAGGTGGGGCTGAGATATTGGGGTATCAGCAGCTGTAGTGCCTGGCGTTGTTGGGCAGGCTGTTTGTTTTTGATCTCTCTCAATGAAAATCAACAGCATTAGCAGTCGCTGCATTGTGTCAGTGCCTGCAGTGAATATTGGAATGGGAACAGTTCTTGATGTGACAGTGTTGCTTTGGCATTGATGCAGTCAATGACTTGGGGCCGGATCAGGGCTGGTGCCATTGTTGGAAATTTGCCTTTACTCGAATAAAAGTAACGAGCGGCGTCTCCTGGGGGTCTGTATTGGGACTGGTGCTCTTTAACATCTTTATTAGTGACATCTACAACGGAATCAAGTGCACCCTCAGCAAATTTGCAGATGACACCAAGCTGAGTGGTGCGGTTGACACGGTGGAAGGAAGGGATGCCATTCAGAGGGTCATCAGCAAGTTTGAAAGGTGGGCCTGGATGAACCTGATGAGGTTCAACACGGCAAAGTGCAGAGTTTTGCACTTGGGCCGGAGGAATCCCAGGCATCCATACAGACTGGGAGGAGCGGTCCTTGAGCGCAGCCCTGTGGAGAAGGACCTGGGGGTCCTGATGGGTGAAAAACTTAACGTGAGCCAGCAGTGTGCTCTTGTGGCTCAGAAGGAAAATGGGATCCTGGGCTCCATCAGAAAAGGGATGGCCAGCAGGGACAGGGAGGTGATTGTTCCCCTCTACTCTGCTCTTGTGAGGCTCCATCTGCAGTACTGTGTCCAGGTCTGGAGCCCCCAGTACAAAAATACAGGGAGCTGTTGGAAAGGGTCCAAAGGAGGGACACAAAGATGAGCAGGGGGCTGGAGCACCTCCACTATGAAGACAGGCTGAGGGAGCTGGGCTTGTTCAGCATGGAGAAAAGAAGGCTGCAGGGTGACCTCAGCCTTTCAGTGCCTAAAGGGAGCCTACAGAGGGGAGGGGAATCAACTCTTTGAAAGGTTGATAACTGTAGGACCAGGGGAAATGGTTTGAAGTTAAGGGAGGGGAGATTTAGTTTGGATATCAAGGGGAAGTTCTTTACTCTGAAGTGCTGGAACAGCTGCCCAGAGAGGCTGTGGATGCCCCATCCATCCCTGGAGGTGTTCAAGGCCAGGTTGGATGGGGCCCTGGGCAGCCTGGGCTGGTATTAAATATAGAGGTTGGTGGCCCTGCGTGTGGGTTGGAGATTCATCATCCTTGAGCTCCCTTCCAACCGAAGCCATTCTGAGAAAAGCACCGCGCGTCTGTGCGCGCAGCATCCTTGCAACCGCTGCTGAATGGTGGGGGGAGGCCTCCGCTCCGCCAGGGGGCGCTGTGGGGCCGCGGCGGCCGCCTGCACTGCCGGAGCTCAGCGCGCGCCGCCTCGTCTGCCCCGAGCCGCCGCCATGGAGCCGAGCGGCGGGAGCGAGGAGCGGGTGGCGCCTTGGGGCGTGTGCGAGGAGACCGCCATCCTGCACGGCGCCTTCCTGCTGGCCTCCAGGCTCCTCCAGCCGCGGCCGCTGCGGGAGCTGCGCAAAGCCGAATGGCCGCTGGTCGGGCCGCCCATCACCGACGCGCTGAGGGAAATCGGCGCCCGCTGCCCCTCGCCGCGGCAGCACGGGCTGTGGAAGAAGGAAGCCGTGGCCGTCGTCTGGGCCAAGGTGCTGCTGCCCGCCCCTCCCGCCGCCTCTCTGGACCGGGAATGGAAGGAAGACGCTTTTTTTTCCGTGGGCGCCATGATCCCCGACGTTAACCGCACCGTTCTCTTCGAGCTGGTGAAAGCCCTGGCCGCTCCACGGCTCTTCGTGCAGCTGCTGCTGGCGCTGCCCCAGGCCGTGGGCCGGGCTGAGCTGAGGCGCCTGGTGCGCTACGTCGGGCGGGAGACGGACCCGTCGGACGTCAGATTCCTCCTGGATGTGTGGTGGGAGGCCGTGAGACAAGGGCGGGATCCGGAGGACGGCACCGTCTCCGCCTTCGGCTCCGTCGTGCGCGAGCACGGCTGTGAGCGAGATCTGGATGACGGCTTGCAGCCCCCGAAGCGGTTCAAGGAGGACCTCGGCTTTCTGAATGGCTCTCCCGCCGCTAACAGCCTGCTTGCGGTCCTCGTTGAGGGCTTAAAGCAAACGTACGGGAGCATCGCTTCTCCACGCCTGAAGTGCTACGCCCTGGGCAACCTGGTGGAGCTGCTGTCTGTGTTCACCGAGCTGGAGCCACAAGGCAGCACCCTCAGCGTTGCGGAGTACCTGGCCAAGGTCAGCACGGTGGTCAGCCTCTGGAACAGTGATGCTGAAAGCCAGCACCACCACAGCGGGCTGGATGAGAAAGTGAAGGAAGCTGAGAGGACCATGAGCTTCTCGTCCATGGCTAAGCTGTCACGTGAAGAACTCATAGCTGGCTTGGACTTTCTGCACAGTTTGTTGCGCGCTTGGGGAGAGGAGCTGCAGGGCGTCCTGAACAGTGCAGAGAATCAATGCTATGAGAGCTGCTGGCTCCTTGATGCTCTTCCCACCTTCAGGAAGGTCCTGGTTTGTTTCTCTGAGACTGGAGACCTGAGTGAGGATGAGATGCGTGTTGCATTAGGACTGGTGCAGACAATCGATGACTTTCTCAAGGAGATCAGCACCACCCAGAAGAACAAGGATTTGGATACCAGCCTTGCATCCTCAGTTGCCATGACAATCATTGAGCATAAGCTGAACCGGCACATGGAGATGTGCTCCATTTTTGCTTCTGAAAAGACCTGGGCCTTTTCAAAAGACTGGGTTGACTGCCTTGTGAAAAACAGAGCTCTTTTCCAGAAACCAGAGCTAGTTTTGAAATTGCTGGAGACTGTGGTGAACTTTGCCACATCCTCCAAAGATGGGGAGGCCCAGGAGATGCAGATGCAAGTGACCAAAACCATTGTGGAGTGTTACAGTGAGCTTTCGTTAACAGACAAAAATGAAGTGATCTCGGGTGTTCTGGAGGCTTGGGGTGGGCCAGGACTCTCCCTGAACTTGCAAGTTGTCATGGATGGGTTCCAGGAGGACCTCAATGTGACTTTCAACCAGATCACCAAAAGTGTATCTGATGAAGGCCTTACCAGGGCTGTGGCTGCTGTGGCTAGGCTTGCTCTGCTGCACCCTGAGGCTACTGTGAAGCAGATTTGTAGTCTCGCTGTAGTCAACCTAGGAGCGCACCAGTTGCTGGCACAAATCCTCTGCTCTTTCCCAGCACTGAGCTTCCTGGAGGTGCATGATGATTCAGGCAGACCACACAGCCTGGTGGTACGATGCCTGAAGGAGGCGGCATGGGAGAAGCTTTCCTCTGCAAGGGAGGAGGAGCAGTTTCTTGAGTTTTTGGTCCTTCTCATGCAGCCAAGTTCAGCTGCTCCGCTTGTATCACCTGCAGAAGTGACCAAAGCTTTTGTCCTTCCCTACTTGAAATCAGACTGTGCTCAAATTGAGCTGAGCCTGCAGATCCTCAGTAAAGTTTTGGGGATACAGTGCTACCCAGAAGAGCACTGGATCAAGTCCTGCCACCCATTCCCACTTCTCCTCAGCCTCTGCAAGCTTCTAGATGGCTACACAAAGTACTGGCATCAGCCCAAGGACCAGCTTCTCCCATCCCTGGAGATCAAAGACCTGGTGCTGAATGTCCTTAGCCGGCTCTGTGAGGTAGTGACTCCAGAAACTGCCTCCTCCCCAGAGGTTTGGGTCCAGTCTCTGGCCTGGCTTCACAGGAAGGTGGCATCGCTGGACTGGACCGTTGGTCTCCGTCTGAAGAAGTTTTATGGAGAGCACTTCAAGAATGAGGTCCCAGCAACGCTATTTGAGATCTGCACGCTCCCTGAAGATGAATGGACATCCCAGCCTTTGCCAGCCTACGGGCCAGGCAGCGGGCTGCTGGCATGGATGGAGTGCTGCTGTGTGTCCACTGAGCTCAAAGATACAATGCTCTCACTCCTCGTGGTCAACGTGGACAACCCTGAGGAAGTGAATCTCTTCAGCAAAGGCTTCCTGGTGGCTCTCATACAGGTCCTCCCTTGGTGCAGCCACAGTGAATGGAAGAGGCTTGTGCACGTGGTCACAAACCTGCTGGAGAGGCAAGTGTTGCATGTGCCATACACACTGGAGTACGTGCAGTACATGCCGCTGCTGAACCTCCGCCCGTTTGCCTGCTACCTCCAGCTCTCTGTGCTCTTCCTGCGGGGCTTCCAGCTCCTCTGCAGCTCCAGCTGTTCCACCTGGCTGCCACCACAGGCTTGGCTCCATGTGGTGCAGCTGTACTGCAGCAGCCTCA
Organism: Perdix hodgsoniae; assembly: GCA_035772895.1. Taxonomy (NCBI): domain Eukaryota; kingdom Metazoa; phylum Chordata; class Aves; order Galliformes; family Phasianidae; genus Perdix; species Perdix hodgsoniae. Next base: position 6,554,006 of record JAPSGF010000022.1, read on the forward strand.
CAGACCTGCTGAGCTCCATCAAGAGCGCCACAGAGTCCCCCTTGAACCCCACTGAGGACAGGAGCTCCACGGAGGAGGTGTCCTTTGTCTGCATCCAGGTGTTTTGCCACCTCCTGCACGTTGCAGCCATGCTGCCTCCTGACAGTGGGTGCACTGAGCTGCTGGTGGTGGTGGCCTTGGAGGTCCTCTCTCAGTACGAGGTGTTCAGCTCTGCAGATACGTCCCCCAGCAACATGCTGAGGAGAGCCAATGAGAGGCACTTCCTGGAGTCCATCACTGACAACATCAGTGACAAGGCACTGTGCAGCCCCCTCCTGCAGAAGCTCAGCAAGCTGGGTGCTTAAGCAGCCCACTTGGCCAGGGACAGCCTGAAGAGTTAAAAGGAGAATCAGAGGAGAGCACTGACCCTGCTGTAAGGGGCCACTATGTGAAAAGTTGGAAGATCTGTAATAAACCTCATCTGTTTTTCACTTCTGAACTCATTTCTTCCCCGCTCTGCTCTCTTGAAGCCTGTCTAAACAGCAAAGTAGCCACGTAAACAGCTGTAGACAACTATTGCTGCTGCAAGCTGCCAGTCCCTTGGCCCCAGCCTTGCCCAGAGTGGTCTGGAGTTGTAGCGAGCTCACAAAAAGCCCTCTGGCATCAGGAAAATACTTCTGTCCGGCTGCCCGCTCCTCACTGCAGCCACACTGCTGTTTGTGTCAGAGCAGGATGCTCTGCAGGATGAGCAGGCACCTTGGGCAATAGGTGTGGGCAGCTGCCCTGGGGTGGGTGCCCAGTGGCAAACTGCTGCCTAAGTGCCTCCCCACCCAGAAATGAATGGCACGTGGGAGGGAGGCATCTGGTGGTGTGACTCAGGAAAGATGTCTTTATTGATCTCATCTGATAAATGCAGTAGTAAATAGGGCAGTGTTAGTGCAAACTGAGATGCCTCAGTGGATTTTTTTGTCTTTACATTAAGGCATGTTATCTGTAATAAAAACAGCAATATACAAATATTTGCAATGGGTAGCAAGCGGTTTATAACAGCAGCTTGTCTCAATAGTTAATGTAACAGTAGTGCTTGTGCAATAACCGACTGCGTGCTGGAAGAGGCTTTTTTTTAATTATTATTCTTTCCAGCCTGTACAGCCATGGCCCAGACAAGATCTGATACCCAAGAGAAATGATTCTCCCAAACTTGATCTCTTCCAGCCATCCTTTTTAGCTTTATGACAGAATGAAAGGCACAGAGTGAGTGCTGGTCTGTCAGCTGCTGGTGCAACTGGCTGCCCCGGAACAGAGGAAAATCCAGGCTTCTGCAGGAGGCTGTGGGGAGAACCTGGCTGCTCAGTTTTATGCTGCGTTTAGAGAAAGGAGGGCTGCTGTCCAGCTTGTACACACCTGCTGGGCTTGGTAACCACACGCTGCAGTCATGGTGCAAGGTGAGCACAGAAGGCTTGCCCCTTTTTCACTGTACTGAAGGTGGAAATGGGCTGAACTGGTTAAGGACACAGCTCAGCACCCTGCTCTGGTATTGCTGGTTCCTTATGCACGGACCAGTTCCTTCCCTGCCAGCTTCAGGCAGGCCTCCCTTTGTGGGAGACTGGGATGGGGCAGGAGGGACAGCTGGAGCTCAGGTTGTACCCACACAGAGTGCTGCTGGTGTCAGCTGAAGGGAGAGCAGGGGCAAGGAAATGTTTTGGGCTTTCAGTTACCTTATAGAGGTAATGAAGCAGATGCACGCATCCCCATGTGCAACTACATGAAGGCAAGGGGGGTTGAAACCAGCCATCACCTGCCATGGAAGGGCTCTGTGTTGGTGGGATAGGGACTTTGTAATCTCCTGCCCTTGTCCTACTCTTCAGCGATGGCCCTCTGCCTGCCTGGCTTGCTATGACACAGTGCAACCAATCCTTGGATCCTGCAGGGAGATCCAGAGCTGCCTTGCACCTTGTCAGCCACAGACATCAGACAGTGGTACTGAAAATCCCCTTTGAATTAAGTGGAGAGTCCCAGGTGAGCTTGAGCCCAGCAGCAGCAAGGTGTGGGGAATTCAGAGGCTGAATGCAGCTGTAGTGTAAAGGCACTGTTGGGGAACAGGCTGTGCAGAATCACGGGGCTTGGCTCTGCTCCCTGCTGGAGGAGCAGACGTGAACCCAGCAGGGACAGAACACAGCTCCCACATCCCCAGCACTGCTGCTTGGGGCTGGGCACGCTCCAGCATCGCCTACACTGCTGCATCCACTCCACAAGCTTCTTTGTGCCGTGCCTCACTGTGCTGCCATCAGCCCTGAAAGATGGGGGATCTGTAACAATCCCCTCTCGTGTAACCGTTAGTTTGGTGCCGCAGCACCGAACCCCAGAAGGAATGTTATGCTTATGGGGAGACCTCCTCCTTGCTCAAAGTGCACAAGCAGCGTGGGAGGAAAGTTCCCCCTAGCTGAGACTGGCACTGCTGACAGCAGGGCTGCCTCGTGGTATCGACGCTGCTGTGCTCCCACGATGGTTCCTGCAGCGCTGACTTTGCAGGCAGAAGAGCTGGGGAGGGAACAACCCTTCTCCAGCCTTCGTGCTCTGCCAGCCATTACCTGCTCTTGTCAGCAGGTGAGCTGCCGTAGAGGCGGACGGCTTTGCGGCAGATGAGTGCAAACCAGTAGAGCTGCGGGGCGATGAGGGAGGCGTTGGCTATGTTGCAGTGCAGGGGGATGCGGAAAGGCACCATGTAAACTGGGATTCCCACCTGCCTGCCATAGGCTGCGTACATGAAGGGGAAGAGGAGAATACGGCAGAGGAAGAAAGTCACCAGGATGAGGATCCCATTCACCTTGTGCAGCAGCGTGTCCTGCATTTTCAGCTGGGAAAGGAAGAAGGCGAGCACAGGTGAGTGCTGTATGAGCAACGCAAGGGGGACTGCCTGGGGTGGGGAAGGGGAGCAAACCCCTGCAGGCTCCTTGAATCCCCTGGCAGCAGGAATCCAAGCACCCACTTCATGGCACCCACCCTCCTCACATACCTGCATGAGGATTTTGCCCAGCGACACAAAAGGAGTGCTCAGTTCTGCTGTGAAGATGCAGCCCACGAAGAAATCCCCCAGCTCTCCCCTGAAGTGCTGCAAATAACAACATTAGTGAGCACAGGGCCTTCCACACTGTGGCATGTTTCATACAAAGGGATCCGCTAATGGACCTTGCTGCTTTCAGGAGAGCTGAAACACTGAGCACCTCACATTTCCTGGCAAGCAGAGATGCTTTCCAATGTCAGCTGAAAGGGTGTTGATGGTGATGCCAGCCAAGTAACAGGCACAGATCCAACACACACAGCTTGAGGAAAGCTTCCTCTTGGTCACTGTATTTAGTGTCAACTGATGTCAGTTCCTTGCCCTGGAGGCATTCATGAAACATGGAGATGTGGCACCACAGGACATGGTTAGTGGGCATGGTGGGAAGGGCTTGGTGACTTGGTGTCTTTTCCAGCCTTTAAATGATTTTGTGATCCCCCCAGACCCCTCAGTGTTGTGCTCCCACCTGTCTGGATTCACAACATCCACGCCTGGCCCTCACCTGGGTGACAGGGGTGAGCACGATGAGGATGAAGAGGTGGTGGGTGACCATCAGCCGCTCCTGCAGGAGGAAACTCCGCACACTGGTCAGCGAGTGCTTCCTCTCTGCTATGCCCTTCTCTCGGCTCTTGTGCCAGTGGCAGAGGTACATGACGTAGATGTCGTAGGTCATGTAGGGAACCAGGACCCAGACGTACTCCACAGCCAGCCAGTGCCTAGGGAGGGAGAGCACAGATGTGTAGCAACGGGTCTGGGAGGCCCACGAGGTAACGTTCTCATGCTGTATGCCAGGTTCAGGTTGGATATTAGGATAATTTCTTCTCTGGAAGAGTGTTCGGGCAGTGGCACAGCTGTCCAGGGAAGGGGAGAATCCCCATCCCAGGAGGTGTTCAGGAACTGTGGGGATGTGGTGCTGAGGGATGTGGTCAGTGGGCACAGTGGGGATGGGTTGGGGTTGGACTTGATCGCTGAAGTCTTTTCCAACCTTAACAACTCTCTGATCAATGAGCTGGGTGGGTGTCTGGTGCCCTGTTTTATCTGGACGAGGACCCTCAGTTCAGCCATCCCGGAGAAAAGCTATGTGAAACAGGAATGGTACAATGGGTGATTCCTGAGCGCAGGCACTGAGTGGGGCACGGCTGCCTTTATCGAGCCGGTGCTGTTTGGTGCCTGCCTGAGCTGTGCAATCAGCCCTGCGTCAGGAGCAAAGGCACAGTGCAAACAGCACGAGGTGAGGAGCACCCTCAGCCTGGGGCAGGTGGTTGCTGGGGCTGTGGCACCTCCCCAGATCAGTGCTCATCTGGCAGCTCTGCAGCAGGTAATCCTCCGCCCTACGCCCTGCGTCTGATGGTAGGAACAACACTGCGACCGTCTGTGTCAGCTGCCCACCCAGAGGTGAGTGTTTGTAACACACCCAGAGAGCAGAGTTAATGAAAGATGCCCAGGCTTTGGAGAGTGAAGTGCAAAGCCTGTAACAGCGGCAATAAATCCCTGGGAGAAGTTTTGTCTGTTGGGAAATAATTGCACGCAGATGCCTGTTCCCAAAGAATGTCGGAATCCCAGTTGCACAATGTGGCAGCTGTAACCCCTGCTCTGCAGGCAGCCTCAGAAAACACCACGTGAATGGGGCTGGTAGGGAACTGCTGCTGGAGAAACGTTGCTTGGGGCCCAGTGAGCCTTCCATTGCTCTCCTGCCATCCCAGAGGGATTCCCCTGCATGCATTCCTGCTCAGAGTGCTATTGGAGATGCAGAGCAGGAGGGCTGAACTTCTCAGAGGGTTTTGGAGGGCAGAGGCAGTGCCAGCAATGTGACGGCTCTCTGCTTGTGTCAATAAGCTGGCAGCCTTCATGGTGCTTCCTGTCCCGCTGCCATTCTCTGAGCCCTCCCCTGCTGAGCACGGAGCTGCAGCTCCTCCAGATTCAAAGGAAATCTGGGGCTCGGGCTGCGCTTTTGCACAAAGCCAGCAGCCTTCGCAGCAGCCGGGCTGAGGCTTCTCATCTGCCCTATTGGTACTGCGTGGGGCTGCCTGCATCCCGCAGGGCTGAGTCCAACACTGCTGCAGCAGATGGGACCCTGCACCCCCCGGTACCGCCCCACCTCCAGCTCTGCTGATCCGGACCGTAGCTTAAAAACCATCGCTGCTGTTCTGTCCCCACCAGCAGCACGGGCAGCCCAGCCTGGTGATTTTTCCCATTTCATCTCCGTGCCTTTTCCCAGCAGTGGTTTCCCATCCCGGGCTGCTCTGTGTGCAGGAAGCGGGAGCTGCCACGCTCCGCTCCATTGTCACCGGATCTCCTTCATCCCCAGGGCCGGAGATGCCGCACTCCGCGCTCCCGCCGCCCCCCGCCTGGCCCCGTTACGCCCTCGGGACCGTTTTCTATGGGCTTTCCGCACTGCCTCCGGAGGGCAGGAAGGGCCCCCCCCCGCCCCGTTACCTGTCGTTCACCACATCCTTGCAGCTAAGCACCACGGTCAGGCCCGACACCGTGGCCATCGTGGCCTGCACCGTCGACACCAGCCTGCAAACAGCAGATGAGAACCGAATCAGGGCCAACCGGGTCAGGGCCCGTCCCTCCGACCCCCCAGCCCCGCCGCACCCCGCGCCCGTACCTTCCGCTGAGCAGGACGCGGTCCTTGAGGCTCCATCCCGGCGCGGCCCAACGCAGCACCCGCACACAGAGCGCGAACAGCCCCGGGAAGAAGGCGGACGCGACAGCCAACGTCCGCCACATGGGGCCCGCGCTGCCGCCACCGCCCGCCGCGGGACCACGGCGCCGGGCGGCGGGAGCCCCGCCCCAGCAAGCCCCGCCCCCCGGCGCGAGGCCCCGCCCCTTTTGGAGACGCGGCTTTTCCCATAGGCCACGCCCGGCACGAGACCACGCCCCCAGCCCGGCAGGAGGAGCGGGGCGGTCCTCCCGCATCCCAGCGTGCCCCGCGGCCCGGAAGCGGCGCGGCGCCATGGAGGAGGACGAGTTGGAGTTGGCGGCCGGGTTGGAGGCGGCGTTGGAGTTGGCTCCTGCCGTGCAGGCCGCCATCGAGCAGGTGCGGGGCTGGGGGAGCCGCTCCGTACGGGGCTGAGCGGGGGAGGCCGCCGGTGAGGGCCTGCCGGGCCCTGCTGCGCCCTGCTGCGTGGGGCCGGGCCCGCTGTCGGCCCCCGCCGCGGTGAACAGCCTGTGAGGGGCGGCTCCGCCCTGCCTGGGGGCCGGGAGGCTCTTGGTAACGCTGGGCTTCGCTCTCAGTGCCTTATTTTAAGCCGAGAGGATGCGGCTCACCCGGATTCAGGCTGACCTTGGCCTTGGTGAGTGCTGTGTGTGGCAGCCCCGTGTCCCGCAGCGTCCCTGGAGCCACATCTCTGACCCTCACCCCTCGAATTACACGTCTGTTGTTTTCACGTGGGGTCGGCATACCTCGCAGTGAGCTGCTGGGCAGTTCTTACCTCAGGGATAAGCTCTCATCCTGCTGAGGATGGCAGTGCCTTCCATTGCTTCCTACCCCTCCCAGTGTTCCAGTCCTGCTGTGAGCATTCCTTGCGTTGCTTTGGGCAGCACCTGCTGACTTCTGCTCAGCGAAGTGGGAGCATGCTGGCAAACTTGGGGCAGTGGTTTTGGTTGGTGGGTTGTGATGAAGATGTAGGAGCAGCCTGTGTGGCTGCTGGCAGAATTGGTGTCTGTGTTTTGAGAGCAAATTCCTTGCTGGCTTTTATCTCCCCTCCATCTCCTTGTTTTAGCTGCTGGTTAATGCTTGTGAAGCTTTGGGGTGAGCTGAACATGCAGAGCAGGTCTGGTTGTGGTACCATGTCTGTGCTCTTAGAACAGGCTGATGTCAGTACTTTCTTCACTCAGGCATGACCTCGTGTGTACTTAAAAGGTTCCTGCTTCTTTTTGGCCACCACGCGGCTGTTGTGTTGGACAGCTGGGATAGCAGTACTCTGTCAGTAGGTTGTGTAAGGTCATAAATCTCAGAATCATTCAGGTTGGAAAAGACCTCTCAGATCCCCAAGTCCAACCTCAGCCCATCCCACCGTGTCCCCTGACCACGTCCCCCAGTGCCATGTCCCCATGCTTCTGAAACACCCCCGGACACAGGGACTTCACCACCTCCAGGTTCTCCTTTAAGCATTCTCATAAAAACACTGCTTTTATTCTCTAAAAGGCATACAGTGTAAACAATACATGTGCCCAGGACACGGCTTTGTGGAGGCTCTGAGTGCCTGCAGAGGGCTGCTGTATTTACTGGGTGTGGTTTTGGCCTCAGAGAGCAGAACTGATGGCTGTGTAGACATGGAATAAACGCAGTACCAGGGAAGGGAATACAGCATGTTTTAGTCTGTGGGGACAAAGAGCAAACAAAGCCTGACAGCTGCGTCGGCATTGTTTGAGCTGTTCTGAGGACAGATGAGATCTGTTTGCACCACAGCTTCTCACTTCTCTTTTCCATGGGCAGCAGGAATCACTCAGCAGATTCTGTTTCTCTCCTTTTTCATGCGAGGGGGGCAAACCCAAAGTCTCTGGACAACTTGTACAACCATTTCTCAGTTTATCGTGTTCTGCATTACGTGACTGCAAAAAGCAACTCCCTGTCTGTCACCACAGGGCCCCCAAAGCTCAGACAGAGAGAAGGGCAAAGCCTCAGCGAGGCTGTCACTTCCAGACAACAGAAAAGCATTGGAATGCTTTGAGATGCATAATTAATGGCTCACGTGTCCTGGGAGTTTCTTGTACAAGATGGATTATGCTAGTGCTGGCTTTGGAAACATGCATATGCGTTATCTCTGTGTTATGAGGTGTTATAATAGGTTGGGGACCCCTGGAGAACACTGCACTGCTGTTTGTGCAGCCTTGTCAGAATGGTGCTCTTGCCCAGCGGTGCTCCATAAAGCAGCAAGTACTCTATAAAGTTACAAAAACTAAAGTTGATGTGTTGTTGATTGTGGTTTTTTTCCCCTCCTCTCACCCTTCAGGTATTTCCCAGCCAAGACCCCCTGGACAGAGCAGATTTCAACGCTGTGGAGTATATTAACACTCTCTTTCCTACTGAGCAAGTAAGTTGTGCTCGCAGCACGTCCCTCTCCTCAGAAGGATAACCTGGCTGAAGGCATGCTTAAACCTATATCTCATCTTTTTCTTCTAAACATTACTGTGTGTAGGAACACTGCTGACAATAATCACTTCTTAAATTAGCATTTAATGATGTTCACTCATTATGCAGTTTCTTTATATGCAAAACATTTGCTGGAGTAATAGTTGTGCTTTCATCTGTAGGCTTAAATTAGCTTTCTGTACATACTTTGGCAGTACATCTCATAACTTGCTGTGTCTTAATCGTTAGGAATCCTCAGTGTTTTTCACCAAATGAGGCAGTTGTTGGGTGTGGGATGTCACCAAAGAGTCATCCATGTTTGAAACCTGTTTCTTTGTCTGAGATGTAAAGAGTAAGATGACCACTGGGTCTTTATCCAGCCTTGATCTTCCCCACATCAGCCCCAGGGGCAGTTGTGAAAGGAGGTATTTCCCAGCTGAAGGCTAGACTGGGAGGCAGTTCCATTGCAGGTGTTACCATGTTTAAGACCCGCTGCAGAAGCTGCCTCTTTGGCTTCCAGCTGTCTCTGTTCAGTTTCCTGGTGGTGCTGGCTCATCCTTTTTCCATTTGCCAGTGGAGAGCTGTTTTTCCTCCCAGTAACACCTCCTGTATCTCCAGCAGCCTCCTGCACCCAAGTGCAGGGTGTTGGGTTCAGCAGGAGGCCAGGGAAGGCCAGAGCTCTGTGCTGCCCACTGGAGGTCACTGTCACCACAGCATTTCAGGACAGCTCCTGCTGAGACACAGCAGGAATCACAGGGACCCTGCAACTAAGTTGTTCTGTGTCTTTACCTCTAAAAATCATCGCTCTCCTTTTTGTAAAGTGTGGTGCATGAGAACGGGTGAAGTGTCACAGCTGATGTGGGTCAGAAGTTTCCTCCTTGTAACATTCTTTTTTGTTTTTCCTCTTGTAGTCTTTGGCAAACATCGATGAAGTTGTCAACAAAATCAGACTGAAAATAAGGTAAGTACTCCTCCATTTAATTGCATCTCAGATGGAGTAGTCTGGTTACCACCAAGGTTTCATAAGTACAGCCTATACTGCAGCTAATTGGAGTTAATTTCCTTAAAAGACAAGGACAGGATCAACCTCAAGTCTAATAGAGTGAGAAAGAGACTGAGCTGTATCACTAATTGTACTTTTTGTATTTTGTTCCTCTTTGCAATGTGTTCCCTTCAGGTTATTTTAGCTGGTGAGTAGACCTTTGAAAAACAATGGTAGCAACAGGTACCAAATTTTAGTACAGTTTGGAGGTTGGAAGAACAAACTGTCCAGAATATTTGGTTGCTGAGAAGTTTATTTTGTTTGCGAGATCAAAATAGCAATTGTTAAGAACTCTCCTTTCGTGTGGTTATTGTTATTCATACTGTAAATATAAAATGTCAGCAGGCAAAAAAACCCTTAGATTTTCTGTGCAGTTTGGCCTTGCCAACTTGAAAGAATTGAGACTGCTCTTTACTATGTGGAAAAAAAAGAAATTGAAACTGACAAGGAACAATGAACAGTATTGCTTAAGGGAGGAGAAATGATAGAAGCTCCAATTAAGTTAGGTAATGGGTTTTTATTTTTGCAACAGGAATTTCAAATTGTGTAAGATATTGATGTCCCACAGAGAGAATGAGGGAGGAAGAAATATGAGTTTGGTGTTGGTTGGTAACAGCAGCTTTCTGTTTTTTAATCCCTTTTGGTAACTCACAAGGTTCCCAGATGTTTGGGCGTTTTTGGCATTGAGAATGAATTTGACATGATAGGTTGTTTGGTTTTTTTTCTCTAGGAAGTTGGATGACAGCATTCGAACTGTAGTGAGAGGACAGACCAACGTGGGACAGGATGGCAGGCAGGTATGTGCACCTCATCTCAGGCAAAGCCAGTGGTTCTCATCTTGTGATGCTGCATTGAGGATTGCTCTGGTGGGCAGAAATCTGTTCTCATCATGAGGGGGGTGTTTCTGCTGCCTTTTGCCCTGCTGACTTCCTGAGGAGTTCATGGAGCAGCTGTTCTACCCTGCTTTCTGATCACCTTGCAAAGGGAAGCAAATGAGAAATCAATTTCAAAAAGCAAGAGCAAGAACAGGAGGCTTGCAGTTGTGCCATTATGTGGCTAATTATAAACTAACTGGATTAAACAGGTAAAAACACATTTGCTATTGAGTAAGAATCAATAAAAGGATATTTTGCCTTTTAACTAGATCGTCTGGTTGTTTGCTGAGGTATCCTGGGCTGCTGTGACTAAGCTTGATGACTGACTGCCAGTTCATCTTGCGTATCTTATTCAACTCCCAGGTTTTCATTTGCCTTTGTCTTGACAAATGTGTTTGCTCAGAGTATGGTATTGACCAGCACAGCTATGGCTGTGGTGTTTGTGAACACTGAGCTTGGACTCTGTGATATTGGATTTTGAGGTATCATTTGGTGCATCTGTATTTCCTGTATCTGTTCAGACAAGGAATATTAATGTCTCGATTCATCCATCATTCTACTTTCTTCTGTGTAAACAATGATTCTTATGTTTTAGTACTGGATTTAAGAATAAGTTGCTGGGTTGGGGTAGTCATTGCTTATTCAGAAGGGCTTCTCCAGCAATTCTACTCCTTGCTGCAGTAGCAATGGGTGTATATTTGTTCTTTTCCTGTGATAGCACCGGCTCCAATTTCGCTTTTTTCCCCTTTTACAAAGTCTGTTGTGTTGAAGGAATAATTTCTGTGCGGACTGGACGTTAAGGCTGAGCAGGAAGTGGTGAGAAACTCTGTGGGGAACAGAAGCAACTGAGATTAAAACATACATTGTTGGCTGAACTCCAACTGTTTGTGCAGCCCTGTACTCCAAAAAAAAAAGTCATTCCTGTGTTTTGATATATTTCCCCTCCTTGACACACTGAGACCCCAAAACTGTGCAGTCCATCCTTTCCTTGAAAGCCTGTGCTGTAAACAGAAGTGCCCATGAACCTTGCTATTGCAGCTGCTTGAGCTCAGAGTGCTGTGTGGTTATTGAGAGGTTGGATCTGGAAGGTGTTTTGCAAATACCTCTTGCCTTCAGTGATGTTCTCACCTAACACTGCACCATGCAAATGGTAATCAGAGTTATCTGACTGCTTGGTATCAGAGCTGAAGGAGCTGTACTTGTCTGGGGGGGGGGGAAACAGTACCGCTGTTTTAAACATCCTTTCTATCTCTGACTTCCCAGGGAAACCTGAACCTCAGATGCAGGGGTAGGACAGCCAAACAGTTCCTGTTTGAGCCCAAGTGAGCCAGGAGAGAGATTCCCTGCCAAGCCTCCTTCTGTGCTAACTGTGCCCTGCCAGCACTGTGTACGTGTGGGGCACCCAAGCTGGGCACATAAGCAGCTACTGTCCTTGCAGAGCACGTGCCAGGGAAGAGAAGCTGATTCAGGGCACTCAGCCTTGGCTTTTCCATCTCCTGCCAGCTTGAACTGCCATGTGAGTCTCATGCAGGCTGTTGGTTCAAGTACTGCCCAAATCCCTGGGATTATATATAATTTTGATAGCGTATTAGGAAACCAGTGATACCAGGCAGGTCCCTAGAAGATAAACCAAGGCTATTTAGCCTGTAACAGCTTGTATTCTCTTTGAGTGTCATTTACCAAAGCTGCCAGCAATGTAGCTTTCCTCAGCCTTGCTGAGGCTGCACCTTCACAGCTGTCCAGGAGAGGGGAGCCCAGCCTTGCTTTTCAGAGCGGTGTTTTGCTTGATTGAGTGCTACCAATGCAGAGCTGTCTGAATAGTGCTGTGTGCTGTTCTCCCAGTTAGAACAATCTGAATCCATCAGGCTCAGCGGTGAGTATGTGGAATGCAGCTGTGGGAATGTGCTCTCCTGGCTCCTTAATCAAAAAGAGACCTCAGGATTAGTGAGTTCAAAATCCTCATTGCAGATTGAGCCCCTGCACTGCCAGTGCTTGAATCCCCTGTGCTGGTGGTGTGGCAGTGGGTGACATTTGTGTCCCATCTCTGGGGTGAGACAAGGAAGCAAGTTTGGGAGGTGAATGGTTGGTGTGGGAAGGATGCCAGAGCAGCTTTTTATCATCAGTCTTTAAGTTTTAAACAGTTTCCCAAGTAGTCTTCATCACGTCTTCATATCAAATAGCATTTAGGTGTTAGAAAAAGCACCTTCTAAATCTACCAAAAAAAAAAAGTCAAGCAGATGTGGCCCCAAAGAGTTACTTAAGTGGCTCTAAAGACAGGAATGCTCTCTTGTCTCTGTGGAGTGTCATGTGTCTCGGTTCAAAGCATCTGCCTTTGAAATTTTGCCCTAGAATTTCCTCCGAGTGCAGGAGCCTTAAAATAGTCTGGCTTGTTTGGCTTCCCCTTCCTGGTGAGATATTTCAGTGGAGAAGTCTGCAGACAATACTGCGAACTCCAGAAATTAACTCACTAATAATCCTTTTATGGGAGGAAACAACAGTTGTGGGTGGAACATTCCTTTGCAGGGTGTAACAGCATTTTCCTTGGGAGTCCCAGACTTGGGCTATTTCTGATGCCTTGGGAGAGGCTGGGAATGCAGAAGCTGCCATGGTTCTGCTGTAGCAATCCGTGGTTCCAGCCTGCAGATTTTGGGAGCCAGCACTATCCCGTTTTTCCTCAGTAAGGTTTTTCTCAGCTCTGTTGCTAAGCTGGAGTCTGAGCTGACCTTGCTGAGAGCTCTTATTGTTGTGGCATAATTTCCTCTTTGCCCCAGGGTGTAGTATAAAAAGTTCCCATAGATTTTTCCACTGGATGTGTAACGCGCTCGGTATGTTTTTATTTGTCACTCTTTAGTTGTGTTTATTGCTGAACCTTCTACATCGTCTGGCTGTAATTTTTTTGACAGCTGCTGACATGCCTGTGCTGTTTGTTTGGCTGAAGCTGCTTCACCTATCATGCACTGCCCTTGTAACAAGCAGTCTCTGCATTTGCCATCTAGCTTCATTAACCCTTGGCTGTATCTGCTCAGCCAGACACAGGTGCCTGCGTCAGCAAAGGTGAGGCAGCTTTCCGTGCAGTCCATTTGGGGAAGGAAATGAGAACCCGAGGGGAATTCTAGCATCCCCTCTGGTTTTGTGGCTTCACAGTTTGAATCTTAAAACAATAATAATAATAAGAAACCCTTTGGCTCTGTTCCACCTTCCCTTTCTAACTTGTACACCCAAAATGACTGAATTTGAGTAGGGAAAGACCATTCTAAAGAATAGCTTTACTATTCATAGAATGGATCCACTGGAAGGAACCCTGCAGGACCACCTCGTCCAACAGCCTGAGCCCTGCAGGGCCAAGCAGCAATCACTGCAGCACGTTGCCCAGATGCCTTGTAGCACTTTGCATATCCTGGTGCATTGGGACCCCGGCTTGGTCAATGCTGCATGAAAGTGCTGAAGAGGAAGTGGAAGTGCCCTGAGCTGGGAAAGCCTCGCATGTTTCTCGCATGGCTGAAGATAGTAGCTGATAGCTCAGATTGCTTTGCTTGGCTCCTGTTTCTTTGCTTTGCTCCATGAGAACAGTAAGTTGTTTTTTTTTTTTCTGAACTACAACGGCGCAGAAAAGAGGTGGCAGCTGCTGTGGTTAAAGAATACAAATATATTCTTGCTGCCCAGCCTGAACCCAGCGCAGCAGTAGACGGCTTAATTAGTCATCCCATACTTTGGTAACCACTGCTGTCCTCCCTCACTGCATGTAGAAATAAACGTCTGAGCTCTGCAGCTGTGCAGAGTCCCAGGCAGCCTTGTGTGCTGCAGCCTCCGTGGAAGGAGGAGATGTGTCTGGCATAGAGAAATGCCCACAGGTTATGGGGATTGACAAGGTCGTAGATGGAACGATGTGAAATACTTCTTTCTTGTTTTAATAGCAAGCAGGAAAACGTGTTGCAGAACTGATACAGGGAGGAAAGGAGAGATAAAGGTGAGTGGTGAGCAGGAAAAGAGAGTGATGTGTGGATGCTGAGGATGGCAGCAGGAGGATGGTGTTCTTCTTCTGGTGGTGTCAGCCTGGCTACCCAAGTTCTTACTGACATGGCCACTGGTGGGTGCAGCAGTAGGCAGAGCTGCCTTTGTGCATTGCCTGCATTGCATAACCGTGCTTAGCAAGCAGCACTGCTGCTTCAGGTCCCTTTCCACCCCCAGCTGTTTGTGTTGGGCGATCTTCGTGGTCTTTTTCCAGCCTTAGTGGCTCTTTGATTCTAGTCTGAAACGCAAACAGGCAAGTAGTAGATTTCATTGTGTGTTTTAAGGTGATGAATGGATGAAGGTTAAATTCCTGTGTCATTTTATATATTAAAAAGGAGAAGTCACACCACAGGTTCTCTCAGATTCCAGCCCAGCAACTGAAGTCCCGATGTTCTTTCATAACCAGTGAATAATCACCAGAAATTGAGCTGCCAAAATGAATAAAAAGTGAGAATCATTTACAGCCATTTCCCTAGTGAGTTGTGACAGTTGGGCAATGTCCTTCCCCTTGAAGAGGCGCGGAGCTTTTTCTAGCCCAGAACATGTTTACTGAAAAGGATTTCAGGTGGATGGCATGCCAAGAAGAAATAGTGCTGCTTATTATCCTTCTGGCTCCTGGCCATTAAAACTGGCATCTGCAACTGCACGGAGAGGTCGGGCAGAATTTCTGCCATCTGCCACAAGGCTCAGTTCAAGGCAGGTCTGAGCGTGACCTTGTGCTCCTGTGTCAGGAGGTGATAGATGCCCGTGTCACTGCCCTGCCACGCAGGGCTGGGCACCAGGTCACATTTTGTGCAGGCAAAAGGCATTTTGTTTGTGACGGTGCAAGCTGCAAAATGAGGCTGGGCTGTGCCACGGCCCAGTTTGGTTTCGATGCCAGCAAAGTGAGAAACCCAGCCTGGAAATAGCAGGCCTGACAATGGGCAGGAGGTTCTGTGTTACTGTGGATCTTATTCATTTTATTTTTTCTCTCTTTCTTTCCTTTTTTTGTTATCTTCTATTTTTGATGTGTGTTCAGGAGTCGAGCACTATGTGAGATATCACCTCTTGCTTCACACCTCGTGTCTGCCAGCGTTTGTGAAGCTGTTCTGAGCACAGGTTTTGATTTCTAAGCATGATTCAGGGGTTAAGTGAAGGGACAAAAGCAGCAATTTTAAGCTTGGTGCTGTCTTGGACATAATCTGTTGATTTAAAGCACCCTTAGTGCAGCCTTAGTGGTTAGAACTAGAACTGATGACAGAAAATTGTATTCTTTAGCGATGATTGTGGTACTTAGATAGTATTTGATCAAGTCCTAGGGTTGAAATTTGCTAAAATTAAAGCCAGGGGTGCTGAGCCCGTCAGATTTGTCTGCCTAGAGAAGCATCTGGCTGTCTGTGTGCTATCAGAGAGCTCCCATGAACCAGCCCCTTTGCTTGAGTGCTACAGCTAGAGCTGCAGTGGTTTATCCGTGGCTGTGAAGCTTAAAGTCTTCTCTAAAATGAAACCAGGCTGAGAATAAAAATGTATTTCCACCCTTTCTCAGTCTGGAGAAACTCCTTGTATGAGATTTCAGTGGCACAAATTAGGAGTCTGGTCACAGTAAGCACGAGTTGCTTTGAAATCTCTGCAGCTGAGGCCCTTTTGAGAGTTGGGAATGGGAACTTGTTTTCAGTCATGGTCCAGAGACATTCATTGATCAGGGCTGTAAGCATGGCAGCAAATGAAAGAAGCATTAATACACTGTGTTCAGGAGCGGGGACCAATCCAGAGGCATTACATTCTCAACGTCCTGACCACAGCCCAATTTGTAACATTAAAAATTCATTTGGATGCTGTGAATTTGGCAGATGTGTCAAGTGTCTATAAAGTACTTAGCAGAGGGCAGCTTTCTGATGTGAGTAATAACATCCAATTGAAATATATATTGGCCAGAATCAAATAAAAAGAGCTTGTCTCTAGAACACCACCAGTGAGCATATGGAAGCTATCAAGGTATTTTAACTGTTACTGGGACAGAACAAAGCTGATTCAATCCTAAATCTCAGAGTTCCCTAAGCAAGCAAGCTGCCTCTGAAAATGTTCTCTTTCCCCAAATGAATGACATCTGGTAATAACACTCTCCTTTAACTGCCCTGTCTGTGTGACTCCTGGCACTTTGTTGACTTGCTCCAGTGCAGGGACATGCAGTGCATGGCTGGGAGGGATGGGGCAGCACCATGGCAGATGGTGAAGCTGTGTCTTGGGTAGAGTGGGGGATCATAGAATCGTAAAGTTTGGAAGAGACCTCCAAGATCATCAAGTCCAACCATCACGCCCAATGGACGTGTCTTCAAGTGCTGCATCTACATGGTGTGACACCTGGGCCATACCTGCTGTCCCATTGGGATGGCAGCCACCATGGCTGTGTTCCCCTGCAGAGCTGTGGGGATTTGCAGGCTGTCATTCAGGCTTTGGTTTTTTTTTTTTTGGCTTGGCCATTGTTGCTATGGCTGTAAATCACTGCAAGGTTAACTTTCAAAGGGGCTTCACTTTGAAATACTGAATGAAAGTTCATGTTGGCATTGCACTGTTAGACTCAGTCTCTTCCCACCTCTCACTCAGGTTATTTATTTTCCCCATTTTGCTGGTTGGGAGATCAAGCTGAAAGATGCCACAAGAGATGACGCCCTCAGAACTGCTTGGGTCAGTGCCAACGAAGATATTTTGTAGGCAGCTTTTTCTTAGTGATTCATGCTCTGCCTTTACTCCCCTGTCGCGTGTTTGATGGGCTTGCTCCTGTTGCATCTCAGGGTGAAGAGGTTTAAAGAGCTGTGGCTGGTTGTGTGCTGTGCTTTTTCCCTGCTGCTTTACAGAATGTGATGACTTGTGGAGCTCAGTGTCTGCCTGCCTTATCTGGGCTCTGTGCAATTGGGCTTTCCAGCTCTGGTGTGAACTTCTCAGTGTTCTGCTCTTCATCCCTGCTGTTAACCCAGGAGCAGGGGAGCTTCGTTGCATTAACACAGAGTGGCTGAGGGAAAGGGCCAGGTAAAAGTGCATCACGTTAAATGGAAAGATCCTCTTCCTCACTCCAAGAACTGGCTGAAGAAAGCCAGAGCAGGAGAAAAGCAGAATGCCCACAGCCTGTTGCTTTGTTTTGCATGCTCTCCCTGCAGCCTCTTGCTGTGTTTCTGCCCTCTTTCCTTAATGTACCACTGCTGGGTGCCCTGGGACGAGTAGCTGTGGCCTCTCTGGGCAACAGGCTCCTGCTAGGGCTGAACTCAGCTGCTGCTGGGCGTTTGGGGAGTGCAGAGGTTGCATCAGGTTTCATAAATAACGCTGCTGGGTTAATTGTAGCTTGCAGGCTCAGTTGCTGATTAGAGTCATATGATGTTGTTCCAGTACATCGCAGCCCTAATTTCAACATCCTCATTTCATATAACCATGGGTGATGACGTATCTGTGTATCTCTTCATTTATTAGTAGTGCTCAGCCCTTGAGATCCTTTAGGAAAGGAAGTGCAATAACTTCTGTAAGTCAGCTGGGAGTGCCATCAATTTGCATGTAGGGCGAGGAGACAAATTGATGCTGCACAGCAAAGCCTGCGTCAAGCCACAGAGCAAGGCTGGTTGCTGCTCTTCATCATGTAAACCAGTTCTGTCCTTGAGAGCAATTCCTATCCTCTTGGTACTGTTCTGCTTTTAGAATTTCTGTCTGAAAACAAAAGCTGTAACAAAATGCTTTTAACATTCGTGATTCATTGTCTTTACAGGAGCAGAGTGTGGCTTTACTGGAAGGGAAATGCATTCTTACCAAAATATAAAGTGTAGTTTTTGACACATCTGCAGTTTCTCGTCTCTCATTTTTATAGGCAAGAGAATAATCATTTATCTAAAGTAAAAAAACAAACGAAACAACAAGCTTCTTTATTATGCCTTAAAGAATTAGACCTGCTTTCCTTCCTTAGATTGTCGATTGCTTCTCCCTGAGTAAGGAGCGCCACTGACCAAATGTGAGCTGATTTTGCTCCTTGCTTTTCTCTACCTCCACACTCAGCGGAACAGTGGAGTGATTTGGTGTAATTTATTTCCATCCCACACGTGCAGTATTTTCCTCCCAGATGCTGCAGTTGAAACATTGCAGCCAACATTTTCCATTGGTTTCCTGAAAGAAGAACCGTGACAAAGTTTAATTAGGCTTTGCAAGCTGAATAACACTTGCAGTTCGTTCTCATCTTCCCCTCACATCTATCTGACAGTGCCCTTCTCATTAAGAAAAAGGGATTTACATAGAGTGTTACCTTGGGCAAATCTCCTGGATGCTTCAAGGAAAATATTTTCATCTTTATTTTATAAACTATACTTAAAAAGCCTGCAAGCACACTGATGAATTAGTTTCTTCTAACTCAAAAAAGAAATGTGCAGCTCATTCACGAGAGCAGCCCCTTGAACTACTGCAGATTTATGTCTCGATGGCTGGGCGAGTCTTTGGAAGCAAGTTTCAAGAGATGAATTGAGTGTTTATGAGCGGTTCTGCTTTGCTCCAGCCTGTTAAGTTCTCTATTGGGTTCTGTGTGTGGTTTTTGTTTTTCTTAGCAGCCGTAGGAACGCATGCCCTCCCCTGAGGTGCACACGCAACATGGATCAGTCTCTCCTCACATTCTGGCTGTGCTGCTTGCACAGCAGCAAGGGCTTCAGGGCACGTGTCATCTCCTTTGTGTTTTTCCAGACTCTATAAGGAGGTAAAAGCAACAAGCATCAGGACCAGGTGATGACACCAGTTCGCCTTCCCTTGGCAGTTTTCAGTGTACGAGAACAAAACCCTGTTTCAATTTGCTCAGCATACCGGAGGCAATGTGCTCGTTTCCTCTGGAGTGCAGGAGGACCACGTGCCTCAGGTACAGAACTGACTTCTTTATGCAGACCTCCTCAGACCCTGGGAGAAGCAGTGCTGTGTGCTCAGTGGCCCACAGAGGCATGTGCTGCAGCCAGGGGCTGAGACTGAGCACAGAGGCTGCAGTTCAGATATGCTGAAAGGAGCATTCTTTGGTTTGTGTTTAATTCACGTGCCTTTAAATGGGATAGAAAACCTTATTCCAAGAGGGGGCCAGGCTGGAGCCAAATGAGAAGGTGGTGGTGTTCATTTCTAATAGAGCTGTCCCTGTAGCTTGGTGGAGTGCTCATTTCACTTATTGAACATGCCATGCTGTGTGACACTAATGGATAAAGTGTTGGCTTTCACATGATTCAGAAGATATTTCAGAGGAGACTTTCCTCCTCTGGAAAATGAATTATCAAGTGTTTCCAGCTTTTAGACTTTTTATTGTAATGCAGCTACGTTCCAACAAAAGCTCCTGGCAGATATTTTGCTGATGCGTTTTTTAAAGGAAGGTGTGTTACGTTTCTGTGCTGGAGGGGCCTGCAGCCAGCACCATAACCTTGGTCATGGGGCTGGGTGGAAAAGGAGGGACAGAAGCCTTCCTAACAGCGGGAAACGAAGTAGAACCGGAGCTGGAAAGCAGAATGGGATGAGTTACTGAAGAAAACGTTGTGAACGTGGGATTTGGGGATATGTGGCTTCACTCCCCGAGTCCACATGGATCTGCGCTGTCTGGGTAAGGGCACCACCATGGCTGCATGAGGGGTCCAGAAATTTGCAGGAAAATAGCACAAAAATCCAAACCAGCTCTTTTCCATGCTAGATCTCTGTGCAAAATCTCCTGCAAAACTGTCCTGCAAAACCTCTGCCTTTGCTTGTGTGCATGGGATCAACAGAATAGGCGTCGGTCTTCCAGCAGGATGGTATCCTGCAAACAGTGCTCTGTGTGTTGTGTGTTTTTGTTTGAGAACTGATTGAGCGTAGAGCTTTCGTTCGGAGGTTTCGTTTCCCTGCTCTAAATGCATATTGATCAGGAATAAGCTGTACTTGTTTTTCCACACTTAGTGAGTGGACGTGCACTGCAGTAACCTTAACCCCAACGGATCATATCACCGCCGTGCTTCCGTGGGTTATCTCAATCAGGTTTTATTACTGTAAAGTGGTTATGGAAGCATCGATCCACTCAGGCTGAAATCCCACCCTACACCTCCTTGTAGGTTGGCTTTTGTTGTGCTGATGTTCTTGTCTTTGTAACAAAACAGCTCCCCTTGCTGACCCAGCCCAGGACGTTGTGAGGAACAGCTGTACATTCTTAAAGGTGAAAACTATTTGTGAGCTTTCTTTCCACTCTGACCTTGTTTCTTTTTCAGGCCTTGGAAGAAGCCCAGAAAGCCATTCAGCAACTCTTCGGTAAAATTAAGGATATTAAAGACAAGGCTGAAAAATCAGAACAAATGGTGAGTAGTGGTTTCCCCCTAGCTCTTAAAAGGGATAAGACACTGATTTTTGCTTTAGTCCATATTAAGAAGGGAACGTTTTTCTTTGGTTATAATTTGCTGTCAAGCATGTGTTGAACCTGCATCCTTGTCCTTGTGTTAACTTGGAATTCTTAAGGGAAGAGAGAGCCCTTCTTAGCTCCTTACAGTTTTGGTGCTTGATATTTAGCCAGATGCCTGTTTTTCCATTCACTAGGTTAAAGAAATCACACGGGACATCAAGCAGCTGGATCATGCCAAGCGCCATCTGACCACCTCCATCACCACCCTCAACCACCTCCACATGCTGGCAGGGGGAGTGGACTCACTGGAGTAAGCACATGAGTTCTAGTGGCACTTTGACCTTGCTGAGTTCTTGATTTCAGAGCAGGCCTATAACAGCTGCTTATATCTCTGGAGGGAAGTTTACTTAATAGGTTGGGAATGAGAGTCTGGCTTTATGAAAGCGCAAGGCAGTCTGTTGAGTTGGGTGTCATCAACAAGGATGTGCTCTTCAGAGGCTTGGGGGATTCTTAGCAGCCTTAAACTACAGTGGGATCTCTCTTTCTGAAAGGTCTGCTCTAGTTCTGAAAATGAGTTCAGAGAAGCCTTGCAGCTTGTGCTGTGTACAAAGTGGGATTAGATGTTTCTAATAATCCTTCCTGGTTGTCTTTTTTTTTTTTTTTAATGTGCTTGAGGAAAGCACAGGCTGAGGAAGTTCAGCTTTTACATGTTGCATCTGTGAAGCTGCAAGACCCAAGCACAGCCTGTTCTTGGATTGCAGCAAATTCTGCACGAACACTGGGTTGTCAAGTGGTCAGAATTAAATTTTACTTGGGCTGCTGTCTCCGATGGAATGATCCGAAAGGTTGAAATAATAAAAATCAAGTTGGTTCTTCTATCCGTTCCCTGTGAAAATTATTAACAGAAAAGTCAAGGCTAATGGCTTTTCAGTGTAACAGTTCTCCCTGTGAAGCTTTAACTCACACTTTGTGTGCCATGATGAACGGCATAACTCAGGTCATTACAGTGAAATAGCATTTACTGCCTCCGGACCCTTACTGAGAAGCGGATGCATTTGGTAGTTTACACGTTCTTTGCCAAGTGTTGGTTTGGACATTTGTTTTCTGAAGCGTTGTTAGATGTGTGCTGGATTGGTTTATTTTAGCATCAGTTAAGTGAAATTTTAATGCTGTATTGGAATGTTAATGAAGAGTTGTGTATTTTAGGAAAATGAATGGCAGTGGGGGCCATACGGATGAGGTAACCTGGGAATTACCACCCAGGATTTTCATCAAACTCCCCTTTGTAAATGTTTAATTTCCTCTGCAGGGCTATGACCAGAAGGAGACAATATGGGGAAGTTGCCAATCTTCTACAAGGCGTTGTGAATGTGTTGGAGCACTTCAACAAATACATGGGGATTCCTCAGATTCGACAGCTTTCTGAAAGGTAAAACAGTCAAGCACTGACTGCTCACATCCCTGCTGTGCTGGAAGGTTAGGCAATGCATTAGGCAGAAGCAGTTCCTAAGGATGGTGGCCCTTTGAACCTGTGGTTGTGGCAAACCCTGAGGTGAAGCTTTCTATGCTTCCTTACCTTCAGCGATGCAGTTGGTGACAGGGTGAGTTGTAGTGCAGATCCAGCAGCAAGTGCCTACTGCTCTCAGCAGTGGCATGTGGCAGCTTGATGTGACAAAGCCACCAGCTCTCTTGGCCCTTGGCTTTGATTTGTGACTTTGCATTTGGGTTTCTCAGGAACAGGGCCCTCCCTTTTCTACGTAACATGTCTGTCCCAGTCCAAACCTACTCTTCCTGCTTTACAACAGGCTTCACTTCCCTTGCACCACACGCCTGACGTTTACTTAACAGCCTGTCATAGTGCTGAGCACAGCTCAGAGGTTAAAACCACTTATTAATATTAGGGATGAACCTTCTTAATAATGCAATCGTATCTGATAGCATTTCTTTCCAGCTTGCAAATTGCACATCTGTCACCACCATCCTGTTGATATGTGAGGTTACTTTGCTCATTATAGAGGTGGCTAGAGGAGTCTTCCAGGCACTAATTAATTTAGTGGTGACTCCCTTTGCTAAGATGGCAGCTGTACTGTGTAGTGATGGAAACAATGTTTGAGTGATAACTGTAATAATTCTATGTCAATCTGTTGGACTTCCCTGCTGGTATAGATACCTTTTCCAGAAAACCCAGATGGAATCCACGACAGTGAGCAAAATAAAGATCCACCCAAAATCGAGAGGGAGAGGTGGAGCCTTGTTTTAACAAAGTATTTGGCCATAAGCATTTGCTTAAATGAGCATCAAAGAGAGATAAATTCAGAAGAGCGCTGACATTTGTTTAGGTTGTTGTCTGTTCTGACCTCATGCTCAGGAAGATAACTTGATATATTTTCTTTCAGATTGGTAGTGACAGAAAGCTGCTGTCATTGGCCATGGTAAGGCCACGGATAATTGAAGCCTCTGTGCAGAATTCTGGCTGGCTTTCCCCTTCTAATGGACGATTATTTAATGCTTTTATAGTTGCTGATAATTAAAGAGATACTGAGTCGCACCAGAAAGACTGGCAGAGGCGTGGAGGAGAACTTCCTTTGTTTTTGTCTCCTTTCAAGATGAGGGTCTGAAAAGCTCAAGACTTTCCCCTATTTTTAGAGCTGCCTCTGCAGGGCTTTCCTTCCAGTGTTTACACAGCACGAGTTGCACCATCTGGTAGTGATAGAAGACGCTGCTGGTGGGGTGAGGAGGGCTGCTCCGTGGTGCTGGGAGCTCTGCACTGCTGACACCCAGAGCAGGTTCCTGCAGGGAGGTCTGCCTGAGGCCATGCCCAGGTGCAGCTTGGCTCCATGTGGAGGTAGGAGGGCCCAGCTTGGAGCTGACTTTCCTCTCTCTCCTTGCTTGGAAACACTTTCCTGATTCATGAAGCATCAAAAGAAGTTTACTGGGCTTCTCTCAGTGCTATTTTCAGACTGAAATTGCTGGGGTTTGGTATCTCCTGGGGTTGGTTTAATAGTGCAGCTGAAGGCTCTTGTGAAGGCAAAAGTGCATGGGTAGGTTTTGGCACAGACAGTAACCAAATCTATTATATGCAGTAAATCTATTATATGCAGTGCTGAATGAGCAGATTCTCTTTTTAATAAAGAGCTTTTCTTCCTTGGTGTGGATGGAGAAAAGCCAAACAGAAACGGGAGGCCATGGGAAGGAGAAGTACCTGCTTGGTGTTGTTGGATGGGAGCTTTGTCATGGGGTGCTCGATTCAATCGAAGTTCCTGCTCCTGGATGCTGTGAAACTAATGATGTGTTTTCAGGCTTGTTTTCCACCTGCTCTGTCCCCTTGAAAACAATCAAAAATCCCATTGTAAGTATTCATTGGAAACCTGACTGAACGCTCAGTTGGGTTCTTGTGGGGGGTCCCGTTGGGTATTCACATACAAAATAACACAGTTCACATCCAAAAGTGAATATTTTCTTAATGATATTCCTAAAATGACTTCAAATTTGGTGTAATGGAAGCTGTTTGTCACAGCAGAAAGTGATATTTTGTTCTCAATTCCCTCCTGCTTCCCCTCTGTAGAAGGAGCATACAATTAGCGGTCACCAACCCACCCATGCACGTTGCTGAAGCCTGGCAGAGAGTGGAGAAAAGCTTGGAAAGTATTTCCAATAAAGATGATGCTAAGTTTGCCCCAGCAAAATGGGCTCGCTCAGCCCCTTTGCATCCCAGCAAGATGCCAGGCGTGGTTTAAGATTGCTGGTAGCTTTGGCTGAAGCAATTGTGGTTTCTAATAATTTATGTCATTTGAGATTTAAGTGTGAGGTTTGTTTTGTTTCATGGGTGTTTTTGGTTTTTTTAATATTATTGTTTTTGTGGTGGAGAAACAGAACAAAAGCCACTAATAGTAAAACGAAAGTCAGGAAAACAAAAATCTCTAACCCTCATGTAACCAAATGTTTGGGGGGAGGTTGGCTGCATGTACCCAAAGCTCCAGCTGCTTTGATTTTCCTGCCCTATTCCTCATTGTGCAAAGCATGCAAAAATGTGCTGAAACTTATTTTGCTGTTTTGCCATCGAGAGATTATTTTTAAGCAGGTCAGGTTTAAAAAAAGATATTTGTCTTAGCATCCCAGCTCAGCAAGGCGTTTGTGCAAGTTTCTTAATTGAAGGATATGAGAATCCCCATTAAGAATACCCTTAAGTACTTTCCTGAATCAAAGCCTAAAACAACAAAGCCTGTGGACAGGGCTTTTAACTGCCTGACCGTGCCTCTCTCGAGTTTGTTGAGTCTTCAGGAATCTGGCTGCTCTGCTGTTCAGTGCTTGCACTGCAGCTGCTGCCTGATGGGGAGTTCCACAGCTAATGGCTCCAGTTATTTATACAAACTCATTCATTCCTGTGAAATTCAAGACTTCTTGTTTCTTCCTTGAAAAGATGCACTTTTTCAATCCGTTTTAAGCATTTGTTTTGCAGGAGGATGAGAGGGTTTTGTTCTGTGATGCTTTCTCACATTAATTGATGGGGTTTACTTGTGCGGTCTAAGCAGGATTGTGGCTGTAGTTGTGGCTGCTGGGCTGAGTTCTCCTTGCTTAAATTTCTTGCTCCTTCTATTTCAGCATTTAGCGAATCTCTTTTGTTTTGCAGCTATTAGGGTGTTAGCTGTGGATCTCTACCTGGAAAGGTATTTGGGTTTCCAAACATTCTTGAAGCAGAGAGCTTAAGTGAGACTTGTGTCTGACATCACAGGCAGGAAGCTTTTCAAGCAGAACCTCCACAGAGAAATCCCGGATAAGACAGGTCATACATACAGCTAAATCAGTTGTAAAGTCACATTTCAATCATAGCTTTGGAAGGACTAAAACTTTCTCCATTTGGCAGCATTCATTTAGCCAGGCCTTTCTCCAGCATTGTCAGCTCAGCTCGTGGTGTTCCAGTGCAAACGAACCTGGAAGGAGCAGATTCAGCAAACAGGTCATTCCTTGTTAATGTTGAGAATTTGTAAACAAAAAAGAAAGCAAACAACAAATTCTTCCCACAGTCTGAACAAATGCCTTCACAAAACCCATCCTTTGAAACATATCAGTCTCAATGGAAAAATCTGCTGTTTTGAGTAATCAGTTTAGTCCTTCAAGTGATTCCAGCATTATAAAAAGTGATGGAAGAATTCAGGGGCTGCAGAGGGGTGTGAGGGCCTGACTGTTTGTTTTGGCTCCTTCCAGCACGTGTAAGCATTTCCATTTCTCTCAAAGTATCAATTAAGCCGTATTGACTTTTATTTCTGGAAATTGGAAGCCTTATTCTCTCAGCTACATAAAGAGCATGATTGTGGTCCCGTCAAACCTTTTCATCCATTTCATACCTTTGCTCTTATGCTTCTTAAGTCAGGATTTATAGGATAAAACCACAGCCAGCACAACTCACATGGATGCATTTAAAAATAGGTTGGTGCACCTGGAGCTGTGAAAGGTTCATTATGAAGATTGAGACGTTCGTGTTAGAAACATGCTTTCTGAAACTCGATCAACATCCACAAATGTAAAGACCTGGCATTAAAGGCACTGTGCTGATTTCTCAGCTGATTAACTGGCTGTTATTGAAATACTAAATTTCAGCAGCACGAGAGCATCAAGGACTTGTATTGATGCTGTACAGATGGAGTTGTCATCCAAGTGTCGTTCAGGGAGAAAATACTTTCACAGTTTTGACATAATGCCTTCTTAGTGTGGGTGGATTTTTCTTTCAGGCTGCTTTTTTTGTCCTTTAAGAAAACCTTGTGGAGCTGCTAGCTTTTTCAGTCCCCTTCATAGCAAGGTGTGCAAAATGGAACAACGTTGTGTTTTTTCTGTCCTCATCAGGGTGAAGGCAGCACAGAATGAATTAGGACAGCAGATCCTGGCTGACTTTGAGGAAGCCTTTCCTTCCCAAGGTACAAAGGTAAAGTTCTCACTTGCTGAAAACTTGCCAACAGAATTGTCCTCAGCTTTCTATCTCATTTTACTTTGGATCATCGTGGTGACTCTTAAAGTCAGACTATTAGAACACACCTGTTGTACTGAGGTCTGCATGCTAGTCAAGGAATACCCCAAACACTGTGTATGTGACCATATAGACTGCAGTGGGGCCATGAACCCTTAGCATCTAACCCAGGTGTGTCTCTCCACATTACTGGTTGTTTGTCAGACACAAAAGGTCTGTGCATATCTAGGGGAATCCAAGCACCAGCTGTCTGTTGACACGCTGCCATCAAATTTGTCTCTGGTTTACTCAGCACAGATACAGATCTGAGCAAAGGCTAAGGCAGCAAGCGTGCTTCCCCCAGATTATGAATTCAAACATTTGGGAGCAGTATGGGAGTAGGTGTGAAATAGAGTTTATTCTAAAGAAAATGCTAGTTCTGTCTTCCAAAATACCAGCTCTACTGGTTTCTTCACAAAACCAACAGAAGTACAGAAAGGAGGAAAGGAGTTGGAAGAGATTCTTGGTGAAGGGTGGGCGTGTGTACATGAAGCAGCTTCAAAAGAGCATTGTTTTGTTGTTTTTTTTAAAATGCTTCTAAATCTTTTGTATTCTCCACTATCATCTTCATATGGGCCAACACAGACCAGCAGGTGCTGCTTTGTCTTGCAAGCTGATCATCCCTAGACTATATTTTCCACATTTATTTGGCCTTCCTTTTGCAGAAAAGAGGTTGTCCCATGGCAGCCCCTTTCCTGTAGCTGCTTTTCAGAATATCTAGGACAATGAAAGGATTTGCAGAGGAGATGGGATGACTGTTCTTATTTGTGGAAGGAGGTTGCAGTACTTCTGCGGTAGTTGAGCCAAAAGACAACTTTTATGGCCAGGGAAACGGAGGGAGCTCAATTTTCATCCAACAGAAGAAAGATGGTTAAGTGATAACATTGGGAGCATGAAAAAAGGATTAAAACAAGATAACGTGGATGCAGTACAATTTACAGTTGCCCTTTCTGTTGTTTAACCTTAAATCATCTGTTTGTTTTGACAGAGACCTGGTGGACCCAGCAATGTCCTGCGTGATGCGTGTCTCGTCGCCAATGTCCTGGATCCCAGAATCAAGCAGGAAATCATCAAGAAATTTATTAAACAACACCTCTCAGAGTATCTGGTCCTTTTCCAGGAAAATCAAGATGTAAGGAAAGCACTGTGAGCTACTTTGGGATTTTGTAAACGCTCCTGCAGAGCAGAGCAAAATGCAAAGTTCATGTTTCCGCAGCTTCCTGTGACAATCTGGGTTTGACCTGAGAGCTGGGAGCACTGACATGGACAGGCTGGTGGGTTGGGAGGCTACCAGAATGACTTCCTCTCTTCTTAGAGCTTAGGTTCAGAGATCAGCACTGTAACAAATAAATATATTCAGGTTAGATGTGCTTTCTGCCCTCTGAAGTGTTGGAAATTTATTCTGATGGTTGCGAACCCAAAAATCTTAAAAGTAAAACAACACTAAGAGGAGGAAAAAGGGGGGTGCGGGACTCCAGGAAACGGATCAGTCTTTGTATTTAATTTTTAAGCTCCTTGTCCTGATGATAGAAACATTCCATCCTGTGCATGTTGCAAGAACTCCTTTAGAAGTATGTAGGAACACAACCCCAGAGTTTTAAAAACACTTGGTTTTTGGGAATCCAGAAGTTCCTGCATTCTCATCCCGCTGTTCTCTCGAACCTCTCTGCGAAACAAAGCGGATGGCAGGACTGTATGGATGACTACTGGGCTGAGTTTTCAGCTGTACCTTCGTGCAAGAGGAGATTTTCAGTCTAGCGTGAATTTGAGCGCTTCTTGAATTGCTAGCAGCTGCTGCTGTTAAAGGTGGTGTTCTCCTCCTCAGGTTGCCTGGCTGGACAAGATCGACAGGCGCTACGCGTGGATCAAACGTCAGCTGGTGGACTATGAGGAGAAGTACGGGCGCATGTTCCCCCAGGAGTGGTGCATGACGGAGCGCATCGCTGTGGAGTTCTGCCACGTCACCAGGTAGGCTCGTGGTGCTCCCCAGCAGAGCCACGTCCCTTGAGAAGAGGACTGACCTGTCTTCTGCCAAGCAGGACACACAGCTGTGCGGCTTTAAAGATCGCATCCAAATATCTGTGCAGAATTGCCTGTGGTTAAGAGCAAGAGTGAAAAACTTGAGAAGTTGTTGAAGTGAGCATCTTAAGAATTAGCTTGATTTATGTAATGAAAAGTGTTGCTAGGGAATAGAATGAGTTACCACCTTAAGTTTTGGCTCTTTCTCTTTATAGAAAACCACATTGTTCTTCCTGTTTTGTCACCCTCTTTCAGGACAGAGCTTGCCAAGATAATGCGTACAAGAGCAAAGGAAATTGAAGTGAAATTGCTTCTGTTTGCAATCCAGAGGACAACCAACTTTGAAGGACTTCTGGCTAAGCGCTTCTCAGGCTGCACTCTGGCTGATGGCACAGTGGTAAGGGGATTTCTAAAGAGCAGACCCACAGCTTCCTATGGGGGAAAAAAGGGCCCATCTCACACATGGCTGTGGTAGTGGGAGACCTGAAAGGATGTCACCTGCAGCCTCCCCTGGCAGGTAGAACATTTAGTGTGACTGTGCTCAGTGGGTTGCAGTTGGGAAGGAAACTACACAAACTGTGTACTTTTTTGGTTCTCCTGGGCACTGCTGTTTGCAACTGAAGCCACAATGGTATGGAGAGCCACAAAATAGTTATGGTGTGGTGACTGCATCATAATGTTTGTTTTCTGTGTGTTGATGACACGTTATAACCAAACATTGTCTCTTTTGTTCATTTCTTGTTACCACGTTTACCACAAGGTACCAGCTTTCAATCCCACATTCTCTTGGGTTAGTTTTTCTTGTAGGGCCATTGATAACTTTCATTTTTCAGTGTCTCGTTTGGCAGATTGTAAGGGCAGAGCCAAGAGAGCCTCCTCAGTGAATTTTTTGGGGTCATCTCTGTGCTTTTTCAGCCTGAAATCTCAGGCAGGTGCTCTGCCAGCTGAGTGCCCTGGGAGCATGGATCACACGTGTGACTGAGAAGCTACTGCTCTGAGGTTCACTGCTCTGTCCAGCTGGTGTCTGGAAGCCTACTTAGATGTGCTAATTCCCCCTACAAGATAAGTCTGCTGGGCCTGGTTGTTATTTGCTGTGGATCAGTAGGTGCTGCTAATTAAAAAAGGAAGTCCTGTAAGGTTTTCCTCCTGGCTGAATTTAAATCTCTCAAGAATACAGCCTTATCTTCATGACAAATTTCATACCAAATTTGCAGCTTTAATTAGATTTACTTCACTGGTTTGTTGTTGTCCCTATGGAAAAGGTAGGCACAGCAGCTTTTGTAGTAGAAAAAAACAGAAGGGGAGGATGTATGTGGCTTGGAAAGAAAAAAGGAAAAATTTCTCCTTCCCTCTTTTGTGATGTGCCCTGAGGCTTTGACACTGGATGTGTGATGGGGCCAGTGAAGGGACTGCTTATTCCCACTAGCCCACACCAGAAGCTGTTTCCTCATGAAAAGGGGCACCCACAGCTCTGAGCAGGAGCACTTGGTCCCCTTTTCAGTGTGGCGATGCAGCTTCCCACAGTTGAGTAATTCCACAGCTCTGGTCCTTTACTAGGGAATAACCAGAGGCCAGCGCTCTGCTGCTGCTTCTTAAGCTTTCTGGGCTCTGGGAGTGTGGGCTTTGAGGGGGTGGAAATTTCTCATTCATCAAAATGCCCCTTCCAGGGATGATTAAGTGAGTGAGTGTGAGCACAGAGAGCTTCACGGCTCAATGCTGAAGAGGAGGTCTGCAATTGCCTCTGTGCATGGAGAAGTCAGACTGCTGTACAGTGCTTTGAAGGTCTCAGTAAAGCAGCACATGGCTGCAGTGTGTGGACAGGAGACAAAGCAGGCTGTTCTCTAAGGAGCTTCCTTTTTTGGTGTGTTCTTTACAGAAGAAGCCAGAAGCACCTCCTCCTTCTACCAACCCGTTTCTAGAGGATGAAACTGGGACAGAGACGGATGAGATTGTAATTGAAAAAAGTGATACAGACAAAGTAAGTCTTCAGAGCTTTCCACTTGTCAGTGAGTCAGTCTCTGTGTCAAAATCTCTGGCGGTATCTAAGCTTTTCCAATGACATTGATTGGAAAGGTTTGTTTTCACAGCAATTAATTTAGCACAGTTTTGGTTCCCTGGGCAGCATGCTAGCTCCCAGTATGACTGATTTGCTGCGGCTCATTTCACTGAAACCAAAGCAATCTTTATTTCAGTTAATAGTGCAGGGACAGTCCCAGCACGTGAGTAGGATTCTGTTCTAGCTCATGCAGCAACAGCTCAAATGTAACTGCAGGATTTCTGTTGAAGAAAGAGGACCGACCATGGCTGGGTTTTCAGATCCCAGAAAGACTTCCTACTATATGGAGCTGCAATTCTTAGTTTGCCTTGTCAGCCAAGGAAATTAAGTCTGGAGTCATCAGACACCTCGTTGAACTTTCAAATGTCAGTTTTAGGCTTTTGCTCCGAAGATATTACTTCTAGGATTTATATTTGTGGTGTTTTTCATCCGCTGCCTCTGTGTTGCAGGTAACACCTGCTTGTGAAAGCACTGAGTTTCCAAAACCCTCTGCAAATATTAAAGGAGTGTGAATAGTGAGCATTTTTGTTTTAACTGGCATGGCTGTCAAAGTGTGTGAGCTCTCTATTTTTTACTCAGTGGACAAGCATTTTCTAAGCATTCAGTTCTGTGTTGTTTGGGACAGGTAACCTCTCTTAGCTCAGTGACTTCACAGTGTATTTCCAGATGGTACCCTGATCCACGATGAGGGCTCGAGGACCTGCTCACATCCATGTCCCAGTCATTTCTGGGGTGGTAGCTCACTTTTCAGCAGAGTTGGGTGTTATCCATCTGGATTTTTACATAAGCAGGGCAGCCTTCTGCCCCTCCACCAAACACCTCAATACTTGATTTCCAAAATGCCAGCAGCTGCTTAGTGCTGGTGGGTTGATGGTGGAGGACTCATCTGCTGCTGACAGCAGCTGAAGAAGAGAAGGGAAAAGAAGGGTTGAAGATGAGGAGTTCTGAGTGGTAGAGCTGCCCCAAGACACCAGTCCTGAGAATTCACTTGTGAGTGTAAGAGGGAACACAGGAGTGGGGGGGGGGGGGGGAAATCCATGTTAAAAAGAACCTCCTTGAGTGATCCTAGCAGTTAGATTTAAACTGTTTACTTTGGATGGTAATGAAAGGAAACTGGGCCAGCTGCAGGCCTCCTTACTGTGACAACAGTAACCTTTTATTATTTCCATCAAACTCGAGGAGGAAATAGCTTAAACATCTGCAGCTTTTGGACAGGATTGCGCACACCAAAATACAGCTTCAGCGCTACTGTTAAAAGATTTAGTATTCTCTCCACCAGACATGCTGGGAGCAGCGTGATGCAAAGACACACTCACACAAAAAAGCAGTTGTGCTTCAGGATTGGGCTCTTCCAGCCTGGTAAATCATAAACATAATGAATGGGCAACCTTGTGCTGGCACTGCCATTGCTGAGGCTTGGCGGCTGGAAGGTTTCTGTTAATTACCACCTATTGTTTTCCTTCCAGCTCTGATGAGCACGTGCATCTGGCATAAACAGGCAGGCAGAGGACTGGAGCAGGGAGTGCTGGGCAGTGACTTTCTCCCAGAGCTGTAGAACTCTCATTCTGCAGTCCTGCTGCTGCTGGGAAGGTGAACGAAGCAAGGCTCCCAGGGCTGGTCTGGCCTCCATGAAACCAGTCTCTTGCTTGATGTTTGCAGCCACGGGTTCATATCCATTGTGTCATTGAGTCTGAATTATTCCTGAGAAATCCGTGCCTTGCAATTTCTGCAAACAGCTCGGTGCCACCATTCCTGTTATTTAAGAGAGGTTGTCCTTTAGACTCTCGTTTTGCCTTTTTTTAATGCTTTAAAAAAAAAAAATCAGCTGGAAAAAATCGTATCTTTGTTGGCTGAGAGCTGATCCTGTCTCTTTGGAATGGAACTCTTGCTTCTCTGCACAGAGTTCTTTGCAGGCAGTGAAAAACTGTCAACTCGCCAGCAAGCAACGGGGGGAATTGTTTGTCATCTCAAAAATAAAATGTGGCTGTAAGGCAAAGCTTAAAGCCTCTGTCCGGCCTGATGCATGTGCATATTTAAGCATGAGAGTAGTCCCAGTGGCTTCAGTGAGATGTGCTTGGCCACTTTCAGAGCACAGTGCTAAACTAAAACTCAACTGGATGGCTCCCAAACGGCGTATGTGCTTAATACTCTAAATGTGACTTCAGAGTAGAACTCTGCATCCCCAGAAACATGTTTTACAGTGAAAGCAATCCTGTAATGTTGCCTGGATGATTCCAAGTGCAGTAATTACATTCTGTTTATCTAAATAATATTCATTCAGATGAAGTCTGTAGTGATTTTCCTTAATGTTCCAAAACATAGGGATTTTTCAAGGTTACTTGCAGATAACTGCTGCATTTCATTTCAGTGGTGACTACTTCTGCTTGAAGAGAGCAGGGAGGTTTCCTTATTTACAAACTGCATTAAGCTTTTATTCCCCACTGATATCTTTTAGCATGGAGAAGTCTTCCCTTGAAGGATACAGGGTACTTTACAAGTAAAAAAATAACTCTGGAATGCTGACGGCTCTTTCAGAGCGAGGGAGGCTGGGACACACTGACCTTGTCTGTACTGCCTTTGGTTATTTGTCAACAAATTTCAGTGCTGTATTTCTGAACGCTCAGATCCTCCATGCTGCTGCATTAAGATTTCTCCTAGATCTGACAGACAGCTTCGAAACCAATGCTGTAATTGCTTTCTTACAGCCAAAGAAGCCAAAAGTCCCGGACAATCCTTTCCATGGCATTGTTTCCAAGTGCTTCGAGCCTCACCTTTATGTGTATATCGAGTCCCAAGACAAGTGAGTAATGGCATCCTCTTCCAGTTTTGTTTGCTTTTCAGTGTGCTTTGCCGTTCATTGCATTGTTCTGGGCTCTGTACGCAAGCTAACAGAAGGTGCATTTCTTGAAAGTTTGCTTTCTTCTTTTCAGCTTACGAGCAAAACTCATGGTTGGAGAGCAGTAAAGAAATACTGCGCATTCTGAGGGCTTGTGGATGTTGGTTTCAGCTGAAATTGCCAAAGCCTGTAGGAATGATGCCCGCTGCCTTTCTGCGGGAGAGGCTTTAGTGTTTCTGAAATTGCTTCTGTTCCCTCTGCAATTCCCACTGCAGACATAGGGCTTCCTTCTGTCTCACATCTTCCACAAATAGTAGGTTTGCTCGTTCTGTAAAATACACAAGTGGCTCCGTGGCAGAGGAGCTTCAAGGTTTGCTTTAAAGAAAGAAGTTATTTGAGATTTTCAGATGAAAGCTGCTGTAGATGAGCTGGCTGTGAGATAACATTATCATTGGTCACAGATTAGGGCTTTGTCAGAGGTTTTAATCCCTAGAACCCTACTTCATTTTCCTCTGACTTACAGCAAAATAACTTCAATGAAAGGAGCTTTCAGCTTGCAACTCGAAGAAGTTTTTAGAACTCTCACCGCATTTTTTTTGTGCAACTTGATTCACACCAGGATTTAAAAACCACCTCTGTGACAACTGCAGTGTCAGCTGGAAGAGGAGATAGCTGAAAAAGGTTGAATACAATCATTTAGTGTGGGTTAGTGGCTGGAAAAATAAAGTCAGGCAGCTGCCTCGTGTACCTCAGCTATCCGTGCCCTTCTGTCTTCCATGAATTTACACACAAGTGTGCATAAGTCAAAGCTCAGAGTCTTGATTTTGTCCATACTGCAAGATGGTCATCTTGAGAAAGGCTTCAGACCTTTTATGCCTAATAATGAAAATTACAATTGCGCACAACTGTTTGTTGTGCTGAGGTTGGGTTTCACTCTGTTGTAAAACAAAAGGAAGCAGATTTTTTTTCCTCTTTCTCAGTGATCCAAGCACTAACTTGTTTGAATATTTCTGTCCATCTCACTGGGGGCCGTTTTAATCCCCATTTTGGTAATTCTACCCCACTGTGCTCCCAATCCCTTCAGTTGCTTTTATTTTTTTCCTTTTCCTTTTCAATCCTGAGATGTTTTATATTAGCTTTATAGCCACAGGCTGAAAGGAGTTCAAAGAGAAACTGCCACAGTATTCCCCATGCTGCCCTGGCTGCCAAAAATTGCTTTTCTTTGATTCTTCACTCTTCTTCCCCCTTTGAAATTGTGAAGAATCCGTTACTGATGTCTGAAAATGAGGAGTTCCTTAGATAACTGTATGCTGGGGTTCTGGATGAAGGAGGCAGTGTGGCAGTTCACTGTTGGCTGAAGTCTGTGACAGAAAGCTGCCTGGTCCTTTTCTCCTGAAAAATTGTTTCCATACCCGTTTAAAGGAACACGGTGCCAAAATCTTTCAGGTGTCTTCTGTTAAATTGCTATAGAAGAGCTTTAAAGATGCTGTTCTCCACTCGTAACTGCAGTGTAAATATCAGATTTCTTAACAGTGAAGCAGATTTCATTTCTTTCCCCACAGGGGTATACGTCTTCAGCTGTTCCTTGTGGTCTGCTGGAGCAATAGATGTGTACGTGTGTGAGCTAAGCCCTTCTGCTGGAGCAGTGGCTCTGTTGGGTCTGCAGCGCTGAGAGGATGCAGAGCTGTGTGCAAGCATGCTGAAGTGCTTGTGTTCATTCAGTCTGTTTAGAAAACTGGCACTCTCTCTTTGCAGCATCGTGAGCAAAGGGACTTCCATTACACCCAGCCCGTGGAAAATATCTTGCCAGTGATCCAAGCTATCTCAGAGCCATTGCCCTTCCCCCTTGCCCAACTGATGCCAACTGTTCACACCGCTCAACAGATCAAGTGACTGAGCACTGTGTTCTTCTTTCTGAAGAGTGCGTAGTTCCTCTTGTGATGGCCAGAGATGCAGAAAAGTCACTGAATAGATTGAGTGAAATTTAAAAGAGGAATAATAGGAAAGGGAGGGCTTGGAAGCCAGAAGACAGTTCTGTTCATATGATTTCATTTCATGTTTTTTTCCAGGTTAAGTTTGGACAGTTCTTGCTCCCAGTAGGTATGCTACTGTTAGGAAGTATCACATCTGCACTACCAGAGAACAGAGCCTTTTTGCAGAACCTGCATGGAGAGAATGCTCATTTTCTGTTGCTCTCCTGCCTTCTTTGTGTTTCCTCTCCCAGTAGGTTTTTCTGCCAAATGGTTTGTGCTTCTATTGTCCAACCAACACATTCACAAAAGGCTGTCAGCCTTCACATTGTCTTTGGGCCAACTGAAACTAAGGAAAAAGAATCATTGACATCAGGTGTGTTCACAGTATCCTGATGTTTTGCTTGTTTCCATCTTGCAATAAAATGAGCACATTCTTTGCCTTTGCCAGGCACTTTGTCCAGGTTAGGATCAGAAGAAGCACAAAGTTCTGGCACTACTCTCCTAGCTATTTTGGACAGCTGCATTTGCTTGTGCACCCCATTGACAAGACCTCAGGGAGGGGGACCAGAGAAATGTAGATACATTTCACTTTGCCTCAGAGTGGAGGAGAGCATGTGGAGTAAACATAATGAAAAGCCATTGACATTCCTCACCCTGCCCTGAGAGCCTGAAAAAAAAAATACATGTGGCTGGTGAGTGCTAAGAAAGCTCCACTTTGTTGCACAGATGGAGTAAAGTGCAGATGCAGAGGTAGAGATGCAGCTGTTTAATTTAGTGGGACTTTTGACAAGGGGTGAGCCATGTCTGCTTTGCTAGGGAACCTGAAGGAATGCTGCAGCTCATAGCACATGTGAGCCCTCCTGCAGCACCATCTGTGTGGTTGGCGTTCAGCCATGGGGGAAGGGAGATTGTGCTTCACTGTGGTCAAGCACAATCAGTGCTTCAGTTCACTGTTCAATTGCTCGTGCCAGTGTAGAGATCTGTCACATCAGTTTAGCAGCCTGATGGTTTTACAGTTCTCGTTGGAACTGTGTATTTGTGGAATCGGAGCTGCAAGAAGTCCTCAAAGCAGAAAGCAGCCATCTACCTGAATAGCTTCTGAGCCAAGTTCAAGCCTGAGAGTCTTGTTTCACGCTTTGGAGCCCTGGCATTACCAGCATAGCTCTGTAGATTAGATTGGCTCAGGCAGGAGCTCATCCTTTTGGTGCAGCAATCTGTATGTTTACTGGGGAAGAGTCACATCACCTTTCCTTCTGGACCTCTGCCATGCTTAGAAGTGTTTTTGTCACTATGAAACGATGGAGAGAAGCTTACTGTTGCCTAAAGACCAAGGTGTTTGAGTAAGGACCAGGTTATAATAAATCACTGGAGACAATAGTATGTGGTTCTCAAACAGAACCACATGATGGCTAATGGTGTGCTATCTCAAGCACATCCCTTTGAAAGCTGAGTTCTGGTGGCCACTGATCTGCAAAGTCTTCCTGCTGCTTCTGCTGGTACCAGCACCGAAACCTGAGCACATCCTTCATGTGCCTGCATCAAATGCAGCAACGCAGACCTCATTGCTGCACAGGGCTTGTGCTGAGATGAGAATGGGCTGGAATACTGGACTGCTAGAATGTGTTTCTTGGTGTAAGACAGAGCATCTCCCCAGCATTTTAAAGTATCTTTCCATTGTTTCTCTGTAACAGGAATCTCAGCGAGCTGATCGACAGGTTTGTGGCTGACTTCAAGGCCCAAGGGCCTCCCAAGCCCAACGTGGATGAAGGAGGAGCCGTCCTGCCCAGCTGTGCCGACCTCTTTGTGTACTATAAGAAGTGCATGGTGCAGTGCTCCCAGCTCAGCACAGGTGAACCCATGATAGCCCTGACCACCATCTTCCAGAAGTACCTTCGGGAGTATGCCTGGAAAATCCTATCTGGCAACCTGCCCAAGTGAGTTGAGCTTCCCAAATGCTGCAGCACGGTCTGGTGAGACATTCCAGTGAGGAGCAGATGCTTTGTGAAGATAATTAATGAATACAAACTTGTTAATGCTTAGTTTTTGCTGTTACAGAAACCACATAGCAGCATTGTGGCTACATTTACAGCAAGGGACTAAGTGGTCACTCATGGCATTGGGTTTCTTTGTTTGTTTTGTTTTATTTTAAGGGTTGCTAGAAGTTAGCTTCATATTTGGCTTTGATTAACAGTCAGATTTACAGTTTGTTGAAGTTCCTTTTGAAATACCAGCCCAAGATTTCTGCTACTTGGGTGAAAAAAATAATATTGTGACTTTCAGCTCTGTCGTGTTAAAAGCTCAGCATCATGCCCAGATACCGTAATTTATAATGAAGGTGGTTTATTTGTGTGATGCCAGAGTGCTCACCTGTAGCTTTGTGCTCTCTGAAGTTGTATAAATGCATGAATAAATTACGAAGATGTAAATACAGTGAAAATAAAGAAAGCCACGTAGGTCATTACTCAGGTTCTTGAGATGCAGTCACCTTAACTACGGATAACTTTGTATGCTATTTACCACCTTCAGTGTGTTTCCTTGTAAACCTGGAACCATCAGAATGAGTTTTCTGAAGCCAGTAAAGTCTTTCACAGATGGAAGGGAGAGGGTTGCATCCAGAGAATTGGAAAGATAAATTTAATGTGCATTCTCCATTAGACATCAGTTTCATTCTTTGTACGTGTATTTTTGGTGTGCTCCATTTTTGTTGTCCAAGATAAATAGTGGTGTCCTATTTTTTTTTTAATGGATTTGGATTATTAATCGTGGAGGCGTAGGGAATTTCTTGACTCTGAACTGTTAGAGTTCTTTCTTTGTTGATACACAGCAGTTAATCACTGGAGCAGAGGGGAAAAAAGCCACATCTTCTATAATTTACTGTGTTGATATCATCAGTTTTTTAAAATGGGTTACCAAAGTTTCAAATGTGTGTTGACATCTGTTTGGTATTGAGAAGATAAATATGAGAAGGAACCTGATAGGCATTGAGATTTTCCTGTAATCTTTAATTTGATTTTGAGTAACTGACAGTGAAGGTGAAGTTAGCTGGAGAAAGCTGCATTCAATCTACATCCTAACCTAACATGTTGTGAATAACTGAATTGTCCTTTTGCCTGAAGTTTTGCTATCAAGTTCTGCCTGTCTTTCTAAAAGATACTCCTAACCAAAATAGCAATTGTATGCTTGATTCACAAAGAATTATACGCTGCCCTTTGTTGCATGAAGCATTGGACTCAATGGTCATGAAAGTTGTCATGGCACTAAGATCTAGAAGTAATTTTGCAGTATGTATCTGTGTACACATGAAAGCTTTACAGCTTTTGTCTTTTTTTCCAGGACAACCAGCAGCAGCGGTGGGCTCACCATCACTAGTTTGCTGAAAGAAAAGGAAGGCTCTGAAGTGGCCAAGTTTACTTTAGAAGAGCTCTGCCTCATTTGCAGTATCCTTAGTACTGCGGAGTACTGCTTGGCAACCACGCAGCAGGTGAGCTTTCCTCTCTAGCACTTCTGAGGTGACACCCAGGGTTCACTGACTGAGTTGTGGATGCAGTTTGATCACAGCTTAGGTTTTAAGAAGCTGACTTTTCCAGGATGCAAGTAGGAATTCTGATCTTTCTGTTGCTTTTTTGTTTTCTAACAGTTGGAAGAGAAACTCAAAGAAAAAGTGGATGCAAGTCTGGTGGAGAGAATCAACCTGACAGGAGAGACAGACACCTTCAGCATGTACGTTGAGCAGATGCATCCTCCCACAGTATATCAAACATCCTCATTTGTCAGCCAGATGGTGCTGGAGTAATTTAACCCAAAAATCCCAGTGTCATAGGACTCACTCAGACGTGCAGTCTAGGTATAGGCATTTCCTTGGTGAAGGAATGGTCCGGAGCTGCAGTAGTGCAGACATCAGATGGAGTTGTTCCCCATCATCCTAGCCAAAGGAACGAGAGCACTGGAAAGAGGAGAGGAAATAGTGAGTTTCCATTTGAAACATCATTTGCATCTTGGCAGCTCTGTGAGGTAGCTGTTACATTTCAGAAAAGGAAGCTATTTCAGTACATTCCTTCCTGCTTTAACTTCCCACTGTTAATCAGCAGCCTTGTCAGTATGATCAAACCCCGTTTCAGATGACATAAAAGACTGATTCAATCTTACATTCAGGGATTGTAATTGAGAGACGATTATCATTCATTAAAATAACTTTTCATGTAATGATGCTAAAAATATTCTCCTCTAGCATCACTTGCTCTCCACTACCATCAACATATAGAATACTTTTTGAGAGAAGTAAATTGAGGCAAAAAAAAAAAAAAATTGTTTTGCCTTGTGTCAGACAAAAGCAAACCTTGGCAAAGATGGGGAAATAGTCTGGATTGCCAGTTCTCCCTTAATCTAAGATTCAGCCCAGATAGCAGCAAGATTATGTTTTTTTCAAGACTTCCTTCCTGTGATAGCTCTTGTCTCACTCCAGTGGGCAGGATTCACTGAATCTCCATCCAGGTTTTTCATGTGGTGTTGGGCTCCACTCCATACTGCACACTCCCTTTCCTCTAGATAATTCTCAGACCTTTTTAAAGAGTGAATCCTTGACTGCAAAATAGGGCTGCTATGTCCTCTAAGCCAAAGCAAGCAAGGTAACTGGGAGTAGAAATAAAATAACACCATGCAATGGGAATTTTCCTATCGTGAGCAAGGAAGAGTGAATTCTGCATTTCCCTGTG
Organism: Perdix hodgsoniae; assembly: GCA_035772895.1. NCBI lineage: Eukaryota > Metazoa > Chordata > Aves > Galliformes > Phasianidae > Perdix > Perdix hodgsoniae. The sequence continues at coordinate 6,593,985 of JAPSGF010000022.1, forward strand.
ACCTCTCAGGAGATGTTTTGTGTCACTGCTCAGTTTCAGCAGTGGCTGCCATGCAGTGAAGTTGGTCCTAGGCAGCTAATACTGCATGTTTTGGAAACTGCTTTAATGTATAGCTTGTATTTGCTGTTTTAAGACATCTTTAAAGTTAAACTGTCAGGCCTGATGTGATGTATCTTGTAGCAAAGACCTTTTAATTGAGGTTCAGTCTGTTCCAGAGGAGAGCACTTTGTTCAGTCTGCTGTCAGTTTAAGTCATAGCTATAAAACTCTCTTTGGCGTTCGCTCCTTCAACATCAAACAAGTTGTTTCTCCTGAGATTTGACATCCTGTTACTCAGGGTCATAAAGAAAATAAAATGCTGCTGCTTACGTACCCTGGGAAGGGTTTATTTCATCACAGATAGTGTGGAGCCACCACCAAACACTTTTACAGCAATGGGCTGGGAGGTTTTTACCTCTGTGGTAGGTAAGCATTTTTGGAGGGAGGCTCTTCTTGAAGCTCAACTGAGGGAAAATTGCTGTCATTTAAATCTATGCCCTGCTCTATTGTGAGGCTGCGGGTGGCCTTTAGAGTCCCTTTGAACTCCGGAACTTTGTAGGCTCTGTTAGAATGCAGCCTGCTTGCTTATGGCCTGGGCTTTCCTTGCTACAAACTCCTGTGTATCTGCCTGGAATTGTATGGGTTTCGTTCCCTACTGCTGAAGTGCTGCTCTGTGCTGGCTGGAGTGAAGGTTTCGAGTGGTTTCCAGCATAAGTAGCATCAAAGCTCTTGTAGTGTGTTGTGATGCATTGTATTTTCAACACATTTGCTGCTTTAGAGCAGGTGTGTTTAGTTTGAAATGTAGGCAAATAGGTTTCTGTCCCCATTTGCAACCTTTTGGTCAGCTATAAAAATGTCTTCTCTTGTGCAGCTCCTGATGAACAACATACAGATTTTCCTGGGTTCTTTTCAGTACAAGTTGTAGCCACATGAATTCACAGCATAATGCCAAGTTCATCTAATAGGTTTTCTTCCTTCCACAGCCAAAGAAACCAGTTGAGACACTGAATACTATCCTAACACTTATGCTTGATTCTTTCTCCAGTGTGATTTCCAACAGCATACAGCTGCTAGTGCAGGACCTGGATGCAGCCTGTGACCCTGCACTGACTGCTATGAGCAAGGTAAGGGTGGATTTGTCTGGGGAGAGGTAACCTTAACCTGCACATCATTTACTTAGAGGTCTTGTTTGCTGTGATTGCTTGATTTCATTCTTTACTCTGAGTCTTATCCACATATTGATTGCTTCTTGCAGCAGCAATTACTGTAGCTATAAATGTATCTTTCACTCCAAAACCTAAAATTCATGTTAGAGCTTTCATTCTTTTGCAGCACATTAAGCACACAAACAACTGAATACTTTGTGTATCCATCTCAGACTCCCCAGTGCTAATGCTAGTGAGAGTCCTTAAGATGTAGAGAACTTTTTTTAGCATGAAATTTCAAACGTGCATTCTCGTTTGCTGCCTTGCTTGTATTCTTTGAGTGGTGGGTTTCACTTGGCTGCTTGTTTGTGGCTGTTAGGTGAAGGCAGTCAGAGGGTAACGTGGAATTGGGATATTGAGCCCTATTGCTTCTGTGCTTCTCCTAAGGATGTACAGAGCCATTGCTAGAGAGGCCCACGTGAGCTGAGCTGAGCTGAAGGATTTGATTGCAGTTATGCTGTTGGCTTTTATGTGTGTGAAATGCAGAGCTGTGTTTTCTTGCCAAAGTATTGTGAAAACCCAGAGGGTTCTGGACAAAGGTGAAGACAACAAAAGTGAATTGAACTTCTTTTGTTTTTGTTTTTAAAGCAGAAATATGAAATGTAGATCTCCATTTTGGTAGGATCATGCCTTGAAATTTACTAACTTTTTGCTTTATAATATATTCCAGCTGTCATTAGCCCCACCACCATTGGAAGTGGAATGCAGCTAGCAAGAGAGCTTGCACAAGTCCCCCTCGGGAAGGGGACTTTTTCCTCCGTAAAATAACACCATTAGGAAGGGCTCAGTGCTTCAGGTGTCACTTGTTTGCCATGACAGTTCCTTAGATCCTCCTGAACCCACCCAGCATAGTTGTGCTGGAATCACTCGGCTCTGTTTATACCCAAGTAAACCACAGCCTTGGGAAAGCAGCAGCTGGTGAGCCATTTATTTTTGTCTTTGGAAAACTAGTAAGATGCAGCATATGTGATGGGACTGATGATTTATAAACAAGCGAAGTGCTATGAAATTAACTAAATAAATACTTGTCACTTGTGCACACATTCCCCTATTCGCTTTATACAAGTTTCACTACACCTGGATTTGGTGCAAAAGTTTTTCCCTCACCCACTTCTTCCCTTTCTTTAACATTTAGTATTTGGAAGCGTGAAATCTCAGTCTGTATTAAAAGCTGTTGGGCTGTTCCAGGTTTCTGTAACGTGAAGGTGTGTCTACCTCAAGGCTGCTGCTCCATTAGGGCTCTCCCATTGTTCAATTCCTCCTCATTTATTTCGCTCTGATGTCCAGCCTTGATGCTCAGGACTGAACAGTGCTGATCCTTTCTTTGAATCTGACGTATGTTTGTGAATAGAGGATGGAAATTCTGCCAAGAAATGGCTTGCTGCCACACAGTACTTCTTGTGGATAACAAAGCACTGTGAGCGTGTTGTGGCATTTAATTACCTGGTGTGCTTTTTAATTGTTGGGATGAGAAGCAGCTAGTCTGCATGAAGTATTTTTGCCCCATTTAAGCTTATGGATTGCACTGGATAAGGTTTCATTTATTTGCTGAATTAAACATCGATTTATATGTAAAACTGCATGCAGAACTGGGGAATGGGGAATATTTTAGTGACTCAAGTAGATCGCTTGCTGCTTTTAGATTTTGCTGAAAACCTTTTGGCACAGCTGTAATTTCCCTCTTCCTTACAATTGAATGGACAGCAGCAAGCCTTTAAAAGCACAGCTTTTATATCTCCAATGCATACAAGGAAAACCTGAGAGCAGAGCAATCTGAACTGCCAGCTGCTAATTTGAGTCAGCATGAGCATGTTGTAGCCTGGATCCAGGTGCTCCCTGCCCCCTGCCTTCACTTTGCTCCTTCCTTGTGCACTGATCCAGGGCTGTGGGTGCTCCCTGTGCCCAGTAATGCTGAGCTGGCAGCGGGATGCTGCACAGGGAGATGTGGTTCATCCCCAGTGAATCCACAAAGTGACCCGTTTTGCTGCAGACCCAGGATCTGGTGGTTCCTCTGCTCTCATCCTCTGGGTGATTTTCAGCTAGTGTATGTAAACTATGTGGATATCCCAAGAAAAACATACGATGGGGGAAAAAGAGGCATAAATTGAAAATGTCAGGAACAAAGCTTTACCAGAAGAGTTGGGCTCATATTTCTTTTGATGACTTTTCAGTATGTGTACAATTTCTTGCATTGCAGCTACTGGGTGTTTTTTTTTTTGCTGGTGAAACAGAGGCAAAAAGGGCTATTTTTAATGTCCGTCCTTTAAAGTCTCAGTTGTAAAGTATTGCTTTTGGAGTGAAAACCAACAAAATGAAAAAGGTTACTCTGTTGTTGTTGTAATAAGTCAGCTCAGCAGTCCCTTCCTACTTTTTGGCCATTCCTACAGATGGGGTTGTTCATCTAGGACTGCTGTCTGTTGAGAAGAGCCAGCACCGAGAATGCCCAAATCCTGAGTACTGAGTATTTTCTTCAGAAGTTGGATATTAGGAAGAGTTTCTTCTCAGAGCGGTGCTGTGGTAGCACAGCTGCCCAGGGAGTGGGGATGTCCCCATCCCTCAAGGTGTTTCAAATCTTTGGGGATATGGCAGCGAGGGGATGTGGGCACGGTGGGGTGGGTTGGCATTGGCCCTGGGGCTCTGAGAGGTCTTTTCCAACCTGTCATTCTATGAAGCAGTTGCTTGCTGAGCAGCCTTCCAGAGAAAAGGAAGGAATAAAGCCTGTAGAGCAGGTGGATAGGAGAAATATCCCTTCTGAATATGCAGCTCCTGGGAGATGAGCAGTCTGGGTTTTTGGTTGGTTGGTTTACATAAGGACAGCCTTGGTAGGATGCGTGCAGACTGTCAGACACTGTGGTTTTTTAAAGAATTTGGCTCCTTTTGCCTGTTAACTCACTGCTGCTGCATGTTGTTTGGATGGGATTGAATCAACTGGGGGACAAAGGAGGTGTAATTAAATTAAAAACAGGAATAAAGAAAACCTTTGACATGCAAAATTAAGAACAAACACCTGATCAAAAGTAAAAATAGTCACCTTCTGCATCTGTCTGTCCCGGTTGTCACATTTTCCTCCTGTTCCATCTCCAGCACGAGGAGCTGCATCTCTCAGCGAGCTCCATGAAGCATGCTGCAGGGTGCATGAACAGCAGCCATGCTGGGAGCACTTTGCTTGTGCTCCTCATTGAGACTCAGTTTTGTACACAGATGTTTTGCCAGGGCCATCAAGGTCCAACCCAAGTGCTTCTTTTTTCCTAACGCCTCATGCTGTGTGTGCTCCTCATGTTTTTTTCACATAGAGCTCTGAAAAAGCCAACAGAGTCACACATCTGGCTGACAGGGGATGGTCTGTTGTGTTTCTGCTGACAGTAAATGAAAACAAAATGAGAGCTTGAGTAATTTTTTTTTCCTTGTGTGCTCGGGCTGAGCTGAAGTTGGCATCCCAACTGGTACACTGAAAGTGTTTCAGTGTGAGCTGCATGGCTTTAGAGTGTTTTGGACTTCATTCCTACCTCCTCCACTATCTGTCATCGTTCTCTCCAGTATTAAAGCCTTGGCTGCCGTGCAGGAATCCAGACTTTGCAAGCTTGCAGTTATTTTCTCAAATGCCTGTAATCAGGATTTATATGGGCACTTCATCCCAAAAAACTGGGAGCTGTTAAATATTAAGGCAGCCTGGGGTGCTCCAAAAACCTCTTTTAATGCTGGTGTTTCCCATTACCAGTCACAGTCTCTCTGCTCTGTTGCAAAAAGGGCCGTTCTGGGTTTTTCTTCTTTGTATGTTGTTCTGTTTTTGCTCAGTCAATACAGTGACATGGGGTATGACCTCAATGGTGGTGAATTGCAGAGACAGTCTCTTGATAATTCCTCAGAGATCCTTCTGCAGCAAGCTTGTACAGTTTTCCTTACTTATTGCTTGAATCCTGGTGAGTTAAACTGCTTGTTTGTGATCTCCTCTTTGTGCAGATGCAGTGGCAGAACGTGGAACATGTTGGTGACCAGAGTCCTTACGTCACCTCAGTGATTCTCCACATCAAGCAGAACGTCCCCATCATCCGTGACAACCTGGCATCCACCAGAAAGTATTTCACTCAGTTCTGTGTAAAGTTTGCAAAGTAAGTTACTGACATGGCACAGAATTCCTCTGGTTTTCACCAGTCTGTCTGTGCATGACCATTGTTTGCTTCCTAATGTGCAGGCAGTGCTTGGGTGAAGACCCTTCCCATCCAGGCGCATGGGGTAGGGCAGCAAACACCTGCAGCTGCTGGCAAAATTAAAAGATAGTTCAATTTCTTGTCTCAAGAAAGGTCTGGAAACATCATAACCCCCAAAATGCAAATATCTGAGTGTTTTTCAGGCAAATTGTTTGATACTATGAAAGTAAATGGAAAATGAGACAAAAAATTCCTCTTGCTTTTTTGTATTCAGGGCTGAGGGTGTAGTTCTCCAGCACTTCTGGAAATTCAAGCTTTGAAGCTATGTATCCAAAACCAAAATTCAGTTCTCTGGGAAGATGTTTCCAACTCTTGCTTGCCTGAGGCCATTTGAGCTCTGCATCCAGTGCCCCAGGGAAAAGGCACAGGAGCACTTGGCCTGTTGTAGCTGCATGTGGCTATCCTGGTCGAGCCCTGGGAGCAGCACCATACATATCATGTGTCTCCCTTTAAAATACTTTCACATTTCATTCAGCCATAATAAGCTAATCATCCTGAAATAAACCGTATGGCCTGGCAGTTACTGTGTGGATTTGAGAGCAGTGCTCCAGTTCCTGCTTCAGCAGGAAAAGCTGCAGTAGGCTCTCCTGAGAACCATTAACTTTCGCAGCGGGGAGGCTGGCCTCAGCGTTTCATTCCCCCTTTCTATCTCTGGGTACTCATTAGTTTGCATTAAGGAGCAGTTACTGATAAATCATATTATGACATTGGCCGTAATCACTGTTTTGAAAAGCTGTCCCAGTGAAAATGTATTGCACTTAAGCCTTTTATGTGGTTATGCTTGAATTTTATATTGCTCACATAGTGATAAATAATAATAGAAAAAAAATTTACTCAGCTGTTCACAGCACACTCATAATACCTCAGCTTAGTTGTCTCCCTTTTAACTTTATTGCTAAGCACATACCCTGTAAGCTCTGCTCTGGATAAAATACCTCAGTCTCACATATGAGAGGAGTCCAGATCTGAAGTGTGTGCCTTCATCGGGGCTCATTCCATGGAACACCACTGAAAGCTGCATTCTGTATGTTAATGCCTGCATCTTTGTGACCTGCCAGCCACTTCTCAGCTCTAATGGATTGCATCAAGGGCTGGGGTTGAGTTACAGGACCACGGGGGAGAAGGCATCTAAAGTCACCAAATTTAAAAGCGAGATGTGAGCCAAGTCTGGAAGGAGAAGAATTCCCGTCAGGAATTGCATCAATCCTCTAATCTCATCTGTCATTTTTGCTTTGTTTTGACCCATGCACAACCCTCACTGCCCTGAATTAGTGAGAGGCGTGCAGCAGCGGGCCCTGGGGGTTACATGGAGGAGGGCTGCAGCTCTGTTGGTTTGGAAGCAGAATGCTGAGCTCAGCCTGGGCGAGTCCACAAGGGCTGGGCACGGCGTAGTGCAGCACTGCGGTGACGCAGTGACACCGGGATGCTTGGGATGACATCCCATCGTAGCTCATCTCCCTGCCTGCCCTGCTCAGCGCATCAGTGTGGGGCACTGGGAAAACACAGGCTGAGCCCCCTCCCATCGGATGGGAGCCTCTCGCATGCTGTGGTTTCTGTGCTTTGGGTTCCTCGTCTGCTTTATTGTTACACGAGGGACTTGTCTGCTTCGATGGAGTCGGTTTTACAGCCGAAGCTGTAAATGATTTCTGGCATCCAGTGGAGCTCTGTGGATGTGCAGGGAGTTAAAGGCGTTCAGAGCACAAAACTGTGTGCTGAGCACTCGCTGCTGAACGTGCACGTATCGATCACATGGGGTTTGCTTCCAAGAGCCAAACTCTGAGTCCTACACAAGAAAATCGAGTGATTTTTTCACTGAAGTTCAACTGCTCTTAAAAAGAAAAAAATATGAAAACCTAAAAAAACAGAGCAGCCCTTGGATCTTAAGGTTTGTCTCATCTGTCCTGCTGGAGCCGAAAAGCTGTTTCCAATAAGACAGCATGAAATAACAGGCATGCAGGGATGGAAGGTCGCTTTCCCCTTCTGCACTGATTGTGGGTGGCCATCCTAAAAGGCCTGGGAATGGTTTTATGTGAGGCACAGTGCTGGCTGCGGGATACCACGTGGTTATACGGTGCTAAAAAGTTTCTCATGCACAATGTGAGTATCAGCTCCATGCCTGACCTTACAGAGAGCACGAGCATTGGACCCACATGCAGATCAAAGGTACAGGGACCTCCTGTGCTCTTCCCCTTGGACACACTGCTGCACCCAGAGCTGCTGGCATTGCCTGAGCTCCAGCTGTGTGCACCACTCACTAATTGCCTTCTGGGAATCATTCACACACCTGAAAAATTGACTTCTAAGGTATAAGCTACCTCTAAAGCTATCTCTGAATGTGTTTTATTGCAGGAGGAGACAGGGCTTGTTTTTCTCCTCTTATTTACATTCTGTTGCCAAGGCTGTTTCTCCAGTGGCCAAATTCAAAGTTGTTGAGGGCAGCCCAGTAGCTGGTTCTCAGCAATGGTTTGAACTTGTTCTACTTAATGCTTCTCCAGGAAAAGATGATTCAGTAAGAGAGGTCACAGCTGTGTTTGAGTGAAGGGAAAGGGAAGGAGATTTTGCTTGGGAAGGCTCTTCCTTGAGCCATTTCGTGCTCTTTGCTCAGCAGCTTGGCATGTTCTGTGCCTGAGTTATGCTTTTGTCATTCGTTCATGAGAAAGGGTGAAAAATAAAAGTCCTGGCTTAGAAAACAGGTGTCAAGACAAACAAGACGCTGACGGTGCTCCTTTGTTCACTGAAGGGAAAGAATAGCTTGACAGATGGGGGGGGAAACCACACTGAATTCAAATCATCACCATAAGCAGCGCCTCATTGAAAAAACAGACCCAACTGTGAGACTTCAGGACAGAGATGTTGAAACTGAAGAATTGCCACCATGTTGTGGACGAGGCCCTGGAAAGAACGTGAGCTGCATCCAGCTGATGAGGGCCATTATCTTCTGCTGCTTTGCCACTGGAGCACAAAGCTGCCACAAAGCCTGCTGACAAGAAGCAAAAAGCCAAAACCAGAGTTCTGGGCTGCTTTGTCCAATGTGGTGAATATTGGGCATGGCTTCCATCTTTACCAAGTTCTCTGCTATTGAGTGTATGTACCTGGAGCATCTTCCTGAGTCTGAAAAATAGCAAAACAGGAGAATGGTATTTTTCTTTTCACAAAAGTTTGTGTTGTCCTGACTGTGTTGGCTGGAAGCTCTCTGGAAGGATGCTGTCCTGTGTGTGTCCCTGCAGACCTCCAGCCCTGGCTGGACCTCAAGTTCAGTTTGTAATATACATGTTGTGGAATTACTGGTGTGCAGTAAAATGTCAGTTCTGGATAGAATCTGGATGCTTCCACTCCATGTCCATGAATAGCTGTACTAATCCTGGTGTGTGTAGAATGTACCGTAGGTGGTTTGCTTGTTCTTCAACTTGTGCTGTAGTACTTTGTATATAATTTACAGCAGTTCATTTATGTGCAAATTCTCAACTTAAAGATCATCACAGATTAGAGCAGAATAATTAATTTCTATTGATTATTCTTAACGTGCCTAGAGTCAGCTAGAGAGCCATGCACCTACTGTGCCTTTGTGGAAAGCTATGTGCTGTTGTGGTCCTGCATGCTTTGTTAGCCCAGCATCCCATATGATCCAAATACTGACATCAAGTGTCATTCTGTGTCTCTTCTCTGCAGCTCTTTCATTCCCAAGTTCATCAACCACCTCTTTAAGTGCAAGCCTATCAGCATGGTGGGAGCAGAACAGGTAAGAAGTAGTAGTTGTGTTCTAAGTAGTATTTCACCATTTCTGTATTCAAGAAGTCCATACAGATGTTGGTAAAAGGGGCAGAATTCAGTGCCTGCTCAGCCATCAAGCAGAAGGATGCCGTGTCCTGCAGGGGCTGTGCCCACTGGCCCCAGGTGCTGGCCTCTTCTGCTGGGAGGAAGTGAAGCTGCAGGAGCCAGAGGGCTGATGACAGAGTTTGTGTCCTGGCCAATAGGGAGTGCAAACAGATTTTTGCCTCCTATGGTTTTCCTGCTATGTAAGAATGGCCATCATCTTCCTTTCCTCAGAATAGTGCCAGGAGGTTGGGGTCATGGTTGCAAAGTGGGATGTTTTCTCTATTTTGTTCCCAAAATTGCCAAACCTGAACTCGGTGGGAGTTTAGAGTCTCACTAGGCAAGAAATGCTGGGGAGCCCTAAGGCAGAATGGTTTCCTTTCCATGTAAGTGAGCGTGAAGAAATCCACATGGGAAAGAGAATTCCTCAGCCAGGAAAAAAATCCATGGGGTCTGTTAGGATCTGCAGGAATCCTGCTCTGAGGGACAGCCTGACACAGCACCAGGCTCAGCAGCTCTGCTCTGCACAGAACTGCCCCTTTGTGCTGTGGTTTCCTGGCTTCCCAGAACTGTACTGATAACATCAGTTCATCTCCTGCAGTTTCTGACCTCCACCTCTTTAGACGTATGGGAAGAGTGCAGTATTGGGGTTAATTTCACTCTGAGACATCCTAATCCACAAGACTTGATTGTCAGGCAAGGGCTGAGCAGTCAGTGCTGAACACAGGGGCTGCTGCTTGCTGCTGGTCTGCTAAAATCCAGCATGCAGCAGCTGAGAGCTGCAGTCAGCACAGGATGTTGTGCAGTTCTTAGGGTAGCGATGCTGTGTTGTAATTTTTTTTTAACGTGGAAAAACAATTGGTTGAGTAAATGCAGAAAACTTGATGTAATTGCTCGTTAGCTGCAAGAGGAAGCGTGTTGGTAATTCAGTTGACCTTGGTATTTAAATAATGATCCAGCTACAGGTAATCAGGAGTGTTTATACTGTTTATAGTTCTCAGTTCATACTGTCAGAAGGAAGAGGAGGGAGGAATGCAGGCTGTGTGTGCCAGGTGCTGTGCTGCCCCAAGGCCACAGAGCAGTGCTGTTAGAGCCAACAGCTGGTGCTGATAAATAGCTGTGGGTGATCTTGTCTCCTTGAAGTGCCATTACATGGGTCAGCCCCTCCTGTCCCTGCAGTCCCATTACCAGGATGCTTTCAGCGTGAGAAGTATTAAACTTTTGGCGTGTTGGATTATAGCAGCTAATGGAGCTGTGTAGAAGGGACCCATGTAACAGGGTGTGATTAACTATTGCAGCTGCTGCTGGACACTCACTCACTGAAGATGGTCCTCCTGGATCTGCCCTCCATCGGGTCCCAAGTGGTGAGAAAGGCTCCTGCCAGCTACACGAGGATAGTGGTGAAAGGCATGACTCGGGCTGAAATGATCCTGAAGGTAACTCAAGGCTTTTGATAACCTGCCAGCCAGACTGCTGGCCTGGGAATCCGAGCAAACAAATTCCAGGGGGCCCTTGCTCTGAACACAGCACTGCAGATTGCACGTGAATGTATGTGTGCTTGTACGGGTGTGCTGCCAGCTGCTGCAGAAACCTGGCTCGTTGGCCTTGGTTTTGCCGCTGCTTCTCTTTCAACGCCACGTTTGGGGTTTTGTCCTCATTTTTCAAGATAGCTGAATACTCAGGTTCTGCTTACTGGGAGAGCTAAGGCAAGTAGGTTCCCTTGGGAGGTTGTGAAAATCAGAGCTAACATCCATGAGAGAGAGTCTTAGGGCAGACCCTCCAGCTCAGGTTTCTCCAGGCCTTTGTGCAGACTTCATCCCGCGGGGGAGCCAAGCTGTGCTTGAGTCACCTGTTTACTGTCTAGTGCAACAGCCAGTGCAAACATGTCTGGGTTACTGTATTCACCAGAGCCCTTTTTCATTTTCCAGACCTGGTGCCTGGAAAATGACCCAAAAGCTGTGTGTTGTCTTCATAAAAAGTAACGAGCAAAGCAATCTCCCCTGCTTACCCTTCCCCCTCATTGTCTTTCTGCAGCAAGAAGGTAGGTCTGAGCCCAGGAGAAGCCAAGGGAGCTCTGCAGTTGTGTTGTGCTGGGCAGAGGGTTTGTCCCCTGCTTGCTTACCACACTGTGAGGACGTTTCTGACAGTGATTTGGACTCTGTGTGTTCGGCTGCTTCTCCATATTGCTTTGCTCGCACACCCAAGGCGATGTCATGATTGAATTTGTGTTCTGGATTCGTAAATCAGTTCTGAAATTCTCTGCTATTGGGATGAAATGACTGAAGTGTTATTAGATAAGTTAAAGCAAGTCTAAATTTTTGTAGAAATAACCTGAAGAAAAATACCCTTTTATTGCCAACAGGAGCAGGGAACGTTGTTGCCTCTTGTGCACAGAATCAAGTCTTTCCTTGATGCTTACACTGCACATTGAGGAGTCTTTTCCCTAAGAAATTCACTCCACCAAAAGGATGGAGTAAAACACTCAGGGGTCACAGGCCCTCCTCCATAGCACTGAGATGGTTTAGAAGTGATGCCTCTGTTGCACACAGTGCCACTGTATAGCACTGCATCCTGGCTAATTCCTGTCCTGTGCAGCTAATTCAGTGGGAGGATCATTAAGCCCAAGGATGGCACAAACATGTTAATTCAGCTAAGCTGCAGAAAGCTCAGATGTGAGCACGGAGGAGGGAGTCAAGGAGTGCACATCCTGCAGAGCCATTTCCTTTCTTCTCTGGCTGCAGTGTCTGAAGTTCCAGCTTTTCATCTTCGCATTGGATTTTTACAAGGGCTGTAAATTAAGGATTTATAAGTATATACATGGCTCTGATGTTTCATTGGTCTGAAGTGCAGCGAAAGAAAGAAATGTCTCAGTGACAGAATGCAGGGTGAGTTGAGATGGGTCAGTGGAAACATATGGAAACATTTTCAGAGACGGAGAAGAGTCTGGTCCTGTGCTCTTCCTGCCCTACATGTTTGCATGCACTTGCATGCATGACTCCTGCTGCCTGATCCCCTGCTGGGGAGGGGACTTCCACTCACTTTTACCTGTTGGCACATGCAGCATCTTACTTGTTCCTTAAACATCGTATTGTATGAGAAACCAGTCCTGCTGTCACTCTCATTCCTGAACTCAGCACTGCCTTTTGTTCCTAGGATTTGTCTGAGCTCCTCTGTTCTTGCCTTGGCAGGTGGTTATGGCCCCACATGAGCCCCCAGTTGTGTTTGTTGACAACTACATCAAGCTTCTTGCTGACTGCAGCACGGACACTTTCCAGAAGATACTGGACATGAAGGTTAGAAGCAGTCCTGCAGAACTTCTACTCATTTGTAGAGCTGCTCTGAGATTACTGGTGACTCAGTAGAAATAGAAGGGATTTGGGAGTGAGAAAGACATTTTTGAAGGCAAATGTATCCTCTCTACCATGAAAGCCTGTAGAGTTGCTCCTGAAGAATACCTCCTCAGTTTGGTTAGCGTGCTTATAGCTATATATAGTTATATATAAGGGGCAGAGCTCAGCTGTCTCTGTGTCACTGAGAGATCTGCTTTTTGGGGGGTGAACAAAGGAGATTTGAAATGAGTTTTCCTGCAGTCATCAGCCCAGATCTAACCTCATTGCTTCCCTTTGCTGTGGCAGGGCCTGAAGAGGAGCGAGCAGAGCAGCATGCTGGAGCTTTTCCGCCAGCGCCTCCCAGCACCTCCTTCTGGGGTGGAGAACAGCAGCTCACTCTCACTGAGCACCCCGACACCTGAGCAGGAATCCTCCCGGATACGGAAACTGGAGAAACTCATCAAAAAAAGACTTTGAGCAGAAGGAACCTGTTGTTCAGGACTAGCTGCAGGCACTGGGAGAGCACAGCTCTTGGGAGTTAATATTTACAGAATGCTGCTGGAAGATCCGTGTCCCATCGTTCTCATGCCCTGTGATCTGTTGCCCATCATGTGCTGTGGCACTGCTGCTCCATCCAGACCAAGGGAGAATCTGACCACGGTGTTTGCCTTTAGATAGGTTAGCATGGGTAAAACCCAGGACACCGTGGGGGGGAAAACAGAGGCATCTGGAAGTGAGCAGCTACAAAAGGGGTTTAGGTGCACAGAGCATCTGGCTATGATGTGCTTGTCCCAGCCACCAGCCCAGTGAGGCTCTCCTGCTGCATCACTATGGATTTTGCCTGAGAACTTGCTAATACTGCTCGCTCCCTGTTGCAGAGCTGCTCTTCTGTTTCATTATTTATTTGGGGATGGGGAGGGACAGAAAGAAACAAAATAGTAATAATGATAATAATAATCTTTAACAACTGGGATCCAGGCATCTGAAAGCTCCACTGCAGTTGTTGGAGAGGCCCGGGACAGAGCCATGATGCCAGCACCAAGTAGGATCTGTTGGGGTGTCAGCATCCCTGCCCTGCCCGTGGTGTGTCCCAGAGGAGGCTCAGTGCAGGCACTCATCACCTCCTCTCTACCAATGCTGGATTTCTACCTGAACTCCTCTGTACCCTTCTCCTGGGACTCTGCAACTGTGTGCCCACTCAGTAAATGATCAGATCCCACGTGGACTTTGGGGCCAATAGACCAGCTGTGCCTGCTTTATGTTAACTCAAGCTTCACAGGTATTTGCAGGAAAAATGCCATGTCACAGTCCTGCAGGTGAGGAGTGAATGCGCTGTCGGATGCCTTCCAGGTGGGGTCCCAACCTCATTGAATTTGGGTCTTGTGACTTTAATTTTTAGGGACTGGTCGCTATGGATGTGTCACTGTGGACATCAGTACTCATTGCTGCACAGCTGGGAGGGAGGGGTCAGGCAGACTGCAGGAAAATGAGCTCTGTCCACCCAGCCCCTGAGATTCACTGCAGGGGGAAAATGAGAAGTTCCCAGCACAGCTGCCATTCCCTGCAGGGTCTGTATTTTTGGGGCATGGGCTGCACCCCTTCCTTCTGCCCATTTGGTGACGGTGGGAAGGCAGGATGTGTGCCCAGCATGGTAAAACCCTGTACTCCTTCTGCACAGCCAGCAAATCAGCCTGCTCCAAGCAGTCAGGAGATGGTCACAGGATTCGAGCAGAATGAACAAACCCACAGAGAGGAGATCCTTACTAGGCAGGTATCAACAGCTCCATGCACCCTCGCCCTGCAGTGAGGCTCATGCCAACAGGTGAGGTGACACTGTCTCTTTTGGATGTGTTTTTGGGGTCCCCAGGCCAGGATCCTGCAGTGGGAGGTAGCAACGAGGAGGGACAGCATTACAGATCTCCCCAAACCCATTTATTCACTCCTTTCTCCTACTAATTTCACGTCGGGTGACAAAAGAAGGATATTGGAAAGCTCATTGGGATTGTGAGCAGCCCTTCTTAAAGGACACATTATCTCAAGGCACAATGTGAATTATTGTTGTTGGATGCAGTGGTTGGGGTGGGGGGAACATGGTGCTGCAGAGATTCATTATTCCCAGAGGGGGAAAATAATTTATTTGAGATAAAATTTCGCTATGTCTGTGGATGACTCTCTCACTGAATTATGAATAGCTGAAGATGATGTTCAAGTTATCATCATGTGTCTTTCCCTGAAGGCTTCTCCTGTTTCATTCTCTGTGTTTCATTCTGGAAATAAGAGGAAATAAAAGGAGAAATGGATTTTTAGTTTCAGCCCTTGAGGAGTGCTACGGGTCTGGATATTTTGAGTTCCACTTTGCATTTTTCTATTTCCAATTTTGAGGATTTTGTCCCCCTGACTTTTGGGTATTTATGGGGTTTGGCACGTCTGTATGCATATGTGTCAACTTCTGGCATTTACCTCTCTGGGGAATAAAGGAAGGTTTTTTCCTGTGTAAAGTGCCACCTTTAATGTGCTTTGGCCGAGGTGTAATTCTGGCTGTAATGTGGACTGTGACACTGAATTAAATGGTTACTGGATGCTTCTGGATGCTTTCTGTACAGCTGCACACAGCAAAGTGCAGCAGTTCCTCACCCAAAACAGGCTGTGTGCTGGGGCTCATGCTCCTGATCGCTGTGACTTCCTGGCAGCTCTGCTCCCTCCTGGCTTTCCCCCCTCATTGGCCTTTGTAGCCCTGGTTAGGAGCTTGGTATAGAATTAGCCTGGGGAATTATTGCCTCATTTGCTTTTCTCTGGAACTTCTGGGTTTGCTGCCTGTGCTCATTCATGGATCTCAGCCAGAGAAGCTCTGCTGGCCCTGAGCTCCCAGGTGTGAGCACATGGGGTCGGATTTGGGGCTTTGCCAGCTTTTGCTTTGCAGAGAGCTGATGCCATCAGTTCTGGGGTTGTGGTGACCAGGAGCCAGCATGACTCAGTGCCGTCACCATCATCCTTTAAGAGAAGAACCTGAATCCCAGGGCTGTGCAGTTCCCAAATCCCTGCAATTCCTGCTGCTTCCAAGTGTGGCTGCGAGCAGAACTCGGTGTCCAGCTCATTTGTGGTCTGCACCCACGGGAGCAGACTGGTATTTCCCATCATTTGGAAATAATTTTCCATCGTTATCGAATAACACAGCATCCTTCTGATTTGTTTCACCAGCCCGCAGGGATGACCCCCCGGCTCGCTGTCAATGCAGCTATTGTTTGATAGCTGATTACGCTGAGCGAGCCCAGCCCCAGTGGAAAGTCCTTTATAGAAAGAGGATCTTGATAAGAGACTCAGATCTGCTTTGTCCCAGCCGTGGGCAGGCAGTTAAAAAGTAAATAATGTGGACAAACAGGGAAAGGATTTCCAGTGCCATTGGTGATGCATAGATCCAGGTATGAGAGGTCTAAAGAGAGACGTCTTCAGCAAGTGTATCCTTGTTGTCAGGCAGCTACAATCCTGCTTAACCCTTTCACTTTCACCCTAGCAAAGAAGCTATCAGCCCTAAATACGGGCTGCAGGGCAACTTCAGGCTGCTCAGACCCCTCTGCTTCAGCTGCTAAACCCAGAAGCAGGAGCCAGGAGGGGCCCAGCACTGCAGGAGCAGCACTGGGGACACCTCTGGCCCTGGAAGCAGCCGCTGGGGGAATGCCACAGGTCATCCCTGCTGTAAACAATGCTGACTTGGTTACTGGCAGAGCAGTTCGTAGCTCAGGAGCTCCACAGCAGCTCTGAAACAACAATTGCGTTCATCTGGAAACTGCTCCAGCAGTTCATTTCATAAAGGGCTTTTATGGGAGGTTTTGGAGCAAGAGGCGATCGGCTTTCCCATTGCTCTTCTTAGGGAATGTGTTTAAATCAAAAGGAACTGAACACCTGTCCAGCACATTTGCTCAGACCCCAAAGATTTCAATCAATTTTTTTTTTTTTAACGTCCTTTTTCTTTCCATCTGCATTTTTTTTTTTCCAGCAAAGACAAACAGCCTCATAGTATTTCTTCAAAGGAATGTAAATTCCTTGAGGAAGTATCCGGAGTTCCCAGCACAGCATAGCTGCAAACCACAGACGCCTACGGCTGAAAGCTCCGCTCTGCTTTCAATTTGGGGGCAGTGAAGGAATTCTTTTTAAGGCTTTGGGTTCTCTGGTGCTGGGCCCATCAGGCCAGACAGCCTGTTCCTGCACGGGGCTGTTTGCTTTGGCTGCCTGCAGGCATTGCTTTCCCTCCACACGAGTATTCCCCCACCGAATCTGATGACACGGCGCAATTACTTCATTAGGATTTTCCAGAAACCCTTCCTTTAGTCTCACTGAGTGCTGGAAAGGCCTCTTCTGTTTTCCTCTTTTACCTTCTGCAGCTTTGCCTGAATAATGTGGCTGAGGGGGGCAGCGCTGCCGCACGGCTCCAGCTCTGCAGCGGGAGCTGAAGGCAGCTCTGCCATGTTTGAAGGGTCTTTGTTTGACTCCTGTCTTTGATTCCATACCTCTGGGACCTTACTCCTCGTTGTGGCCAGGTGGAGTTTGATTTATTCTCCCAGGTAACAGCGATAGAGTGAGAGGTGATGGCCTCGTGTCACGCAAGGGAGGGTCAGGTTGGGCATTAGGAAACCTTTGCTCTCAGGAGTGGTGCTGCAGTGACACACAGGGAGGTGAGGTGTCCCCATCCCAGGAGCCGCTCAGGAACAGCGGAGATGTGGCACTGAGGGCACGGTGGGATGCAGTGGGGCTGGACCTGGGGATCTGAGAGGTCTTTCCCAACCTGATTCACAATAACCCACTGCCTCACCACCCTTGCAGCCGGGTGCACGCGGTGCGTTCAGCTCAGCACAGCGGACGCCCACCGGGACGCCCCACGGCTCTTCTCGCCACCGCTCGGTGAGGGCTGCGAGCGCAGCGTAGGCCACGCCCCTTTGCTTTTAGCCACGCCCACTTGTTTTAGCCACGCCTCTATGGCTTTAGCCACGCCCCCTTCGCTACAACCACGCATCTTTTCGCGGGCCGCACCCCTTAAGCCACGCCCCCTCTCTTAAAACCACGCCCACTCCCGAGGCCGCGCCCCCGTAAGCCACGCCCCTCCCGCCGCTGTCCGGGCGCAGGGCGCGGAGCGGGCCGGGCTGGGGGCGCCGCCATGGTGGGGCGGCTCAGCCTGCGCGACGTTCCCGAGCTGCCCGACGCCAGGAAGCGGGGCGACGCGGGGCTCGACAGCCCCGACTCCGGGCTGCCTCCCAGCCCCGGACCCGCTCATCCACACTGGCCGATCTCCGCCGGGAGCCCCGAGCGAACCGCGCATAACGGAGTGCCGGAACCCGAGCCCCACGCGTCCGTCTCCGCGGCTGCGGTACGTCCCGGGCGTTCGGGTCCCTCTGGGGGGAAACGGGAGGGAGGTCCGGCTCGTGGAAACGGCGGCTGGGGCCGCGGTCTGGGGTCTGGTGCCGGGGGAGTTGGCGGCTCCCAGCCCGGTGCAGCTCGGTCTCCCGTCGGGGTTGGGATCGTTGTGTGACCCCGCAAAGCCCCGCGGAAAACGGCTCGCGGTGTCCCGACTCCGTCCCGGGACTGGAGCCGGTGTGCCAAAGCGCTCCCAGCCGGCAGCATCCGCGCATGGCTGCGGGAAGCGCTCCTGAGCGTTACTGCTGAGTTACGGTACGAGCGTCCGTACAGTAGGGGTGGAATTGGGACGGGCTGAGCGCCCGGGGGGGAGTCGGAGACCCTGAGGACAGCGGGGAGCCCGGCGTTGCCCTTCCGGCAGAGGGCACGGGGCTGCTGTGCGGCAGCACTCGGTCCTTCCCGGTGTGGGACCTCACAGGACCGTGGCTGCTTTGGTTTCATGCTTTTGGGACCGTGCTGGGGCACAGCAGCCACGTGAAAGTTTGGCCCTTGCCTTCCCTGTGCCCTGCGCTGTTCCCAAAGGGAGCGTTGTTCCTTCCGTGCCCACCTCTGTGGGGTGATGTTGTGCCCTGCGGGCTGCACCCCCAGCATTCTGCCCAGCAGATTCTCCTGTACATAACAGGAAGCACTACAGAATATGCCAATGCTGGGACTTATCAGGCGTTATTTTTACTTTTCTTGCAGAATTCCACCTTCTCTCCCAGCCCTGCTCTCTCCAGCTGCCCTCCGAGACTGTGCCCTTTATCCTTTGGTGAAGGTGTTGAGTTTGACCCTTTACCACCAAAGGAAATAAGGTAAATACTGCGTTACACCATCACTGGTTGGAAGGAGTTAGCACGTAAAGGAGTAGCTGGGCCTTATCAGTGCTGTGAGTCAAGTTAATTTATTTGCAGAGCTGTTGCTCACGCAGCTGTACATTCCTGGACCTGGACATTTGCACAGACTGAAGGAGTGTTCAGCCTCTCTTTAATCCCATATGGTTTTTTTCCAGGAAGACTTCCTGTGTTTTACAGCTCTGCTTTTACTCCTAAACGCTGCCTCTCAACTCAGTTAACCAGGAGAGGACCTTCATAGAAGCCACCTCTTTATTAGGGGGAAGGAATTGTCCTCTGCCCCGGTGCAGGAAGGGCTGAAATCTACGGGCCTGGAGGTGGGAAGGAGCCCAGTGGGGCTGGTTTGCACCGAGTGAAGGCCAACCCAGAGCTGCTGCAGTGTAAAGGGAATGAAAGATGACTCCTGACAGCAGAAAACAAAGAGAATACAGTATGGACTTAGCACAGCACAGAGTAGGGATGCTTCTGTGCAGAGCCTGAGGGTGAACGCAGCCCTCTGGATTGAGGCACTGGAGTCTGTAGGACGGTTGTAGGCTTCCCACACTCTGACCTCAGTGGTGGTGAGGAGGCGATTCTCAGTGCTGGCAATAGGGCTGAGGAGCAGCACCGACCCTCCGTTTCCCACGACCTGCACGAGCGGAGCTCTCCCACCTCTCTCCCCCCCTCTCTCTATTCCAGGTACACCTCATCGGTGAAGTACGACTCGGAGAAGCACTTCATCGACGACGTCTACATGCCCGTGGGCTTCAGCGTTTCCTCCTGCAGCCAAACCATCGTCTGCGTCCCCGACTGCACGTGGCGCAGCTACAAAGCCGAGCTGCGTTTCCAGCCCCGCAACAAAGCCCAGCGCTTCACCAGCACCACCATCGTCTACCCGAAGCACGCCAAGACTGTGTACACCACCACCCTGGATTACAACTGCCGCAAATCCCTGCGACGTTTCCTCTCCAGCGTCGAGCTGGAAACCTCTGAGTGTTTCGGGAGCGATTGCGTCCTGGATGGCTGCTGAACTGCGGCCGTCCCCGATGCTCCGATCCGTCCCGCTCCCGTCTCGCTGCGCTATCGCTCTCTGTTTGCTGCGCTGGGTGCAGAGCCCACCTTCGCAGCCCCCACCTCTTGCTCAGCTCCTATTCCTGCTTTAAGCGTCAGAACGACCCGAAAGGTGGTTTTCAGTGGGGGTGTGACTCAGTGAGGGATTTCTTTGCTGTTAAAGGGTTCCCTCCCCTACCCCGCAGTGCGGGTGGAAAGAAGGGGGAAGCGTTTTCCCGGAGGAAAAAATAATAGAATGTGGGATAGCGTTGGGCTGGGGGAAGTGTGTTGGATGCTTTGTGGGGATGCACAAAGATAAGGGCAGTTCGCACTTGCAGACAAACCACCAGGTCGCTGGGTTACGTTACAGCCAGAGCTGTCATTCATTTTGGTTTGGATTTTGTTGTCTGGAAGGATGGCCTCCTGGAATCTGCTGGGAAGAACTAAGAGAAAGCCTGGGGTGCTGTGCTTAACAGGTCTGAAATGGTATCCAATGGCATTCGTGTCTGGTCTGAAGGTGTGATTTGGAAGGAAGTGTAGAGCAGGGGAGAAGCTGCTTTTGCAGCTCCAGGCAGCAGGGAAGGGATGAGGATGGGGTAACAGCTTGGGCCGCAGGGAACCGCTGCCATGTGCAGCAGGAGAGTTGTGGGGCCAAGGGGAACAACTTCAGTTTGCAACGGCAGCTCTCAACCTGCACCTAAGGAGGATTTAGTGAGTTAGAGACCCAGGAGGCTGTCCTGGAGCTGTGCTCACGGTGTGTACGTGCACGTGGGGTGTGTGGAAACGCACTTCAGCATGAACTGATCTGGGAGACTGCAACAGGGAAGCAGGCGTGAGTCGGTGCGGTTTGTTTTGTCGTCCTTTTGGTTTTGTACTTATTTATTAGCTCAGAACGGAACGTCCTTCATCTTTGCTTCAGGTAACCAAATCCCAAAACAGTTCCAGGGTGGCACAGGTTCAGGTGGGCTCTGCTCCAGGATGAAGAGCAGCACGGTGTTGTCATCAAACACATCAGCTTCAGACAGCGGAATTTAGGGGATGCATCTCAAATCCACACCAGGATGGTCCCTTAAACACAACCCCAAGGTCCACTGGTGCGCGAGGTGGCACAACCTGGTTTTTATGAAGCAAGCTGATGCCTTTTAACCTATTTTATTTAGTAGAGATACTTTTTACATTATTTATGCTCCAACATCTGTGAAGCTCTGGTCAGCTCTGTGCAAGTGCTCTGATGGCCGTGGAGTTTGCCCCCCCCCTCTCATTTTCAGTTGTCTTTTACTTCACTGATAATAAACCATCTGAAAAGCGTAACGCGGGGAGGCCTCGTTGTCTTTCATTCCTTTTTCACTCAAAGCTTTTCCGTGGTTCTTATGGTGTTTGCATAGAAATAAATACATCATTTACCCCCCCCCCCCCCCCCCCCCAAATATCCCATCCTTTGTGCGGTTATAAACCGATGAGCAATGGGTGCTGAGCTGCAGAGCTCCCTGAGAGCTTTCCGCTGCCAGCTCAGGGTGCAGCTCGGAGGGTTCGCTCAGTGTTCAGGAGCTGTTTGCTGCCTTGGAACTGCAGCAATGCTCTGTGTGACGGGAGCAGAGTGGTGGGGGATGCCCTGCAGTGGGGTGGTGTTGCTGCAGGTACAGCTCATATCGCTTCCTTCTGTTCAGCCTGTAGGTTTGCAGCCTCTCCTCCTCCGCTGCGGGGTCCTCCAGGATCCCATCCCACCGAAGGCTTTCGTTAAACTGAGCAGAAAGGCTGAGATCAGTTTGGCTGGAGTCTGAAACGATGGAAGCTGATGATGAAACCGTGCTGACCTCCGTGCCCACCTGTGCCCCTTTGGCGTTACGTTGGGCTGAGTCAGAGTTCCTCCCATGGCCAAAGTCCTCACGGCGTGCAGCAGGGTGAGCCTTCTGCTTTCTGGGTTTGCGCTGGCGTTTTCCTGCTGCTGTGATATCAGCCCCATTAGCCAAAACATATACATTGCACTCAGGCTTTTCTGCGCTTTCTTCGTAACAAGGATGATGAAATAATCCTGCATTTGCTGTGCCGCACACATGTCCATGAATAAGGAATCAAAAAATGCTACCGACATTCGGAAAGCACAGATTTGTCTGCTAGGTTAACCTAACAACTCCCACACCTCTACTGTGTGCTTACATACCCACGTGGCCACAGACGGAGCGCTCAGTGGGAGCTGTGTGGGTCCACATCTGGCCTCGAGCTGTGGCTGTGTGATCTCTCCCCAGCCCATCTCATCTCCCCCAGCCCATCTCACCTCTTTGCACGGCAGCAGCGCTCTGTTCTGCTGGCTTCTCCAGGCCCCGTGTGCAGCCCTTGGCCCCCCGACGCCTGCCTGCCACTGTGGCAGCTCCCAAGCCTGGGAAGGGAGGGGTTCAGCGGTGAGATGTTCATTGCCCCACAACCCCATCTGCCTGCCCTCCTCTTCCCCAGCCCCTCCATCTCCCACCGTCCCCTTCCTTCCCATCCATCTCTCTGCTCACCTCCCCGTTTTGTTCCTCTCCTCGGCGCTCTCCCCTCCATCTCCCCGCGTCCTTTTCCTGCTCAGTGATGTTTCCAAGACAGCCATGGAGCCAGGGTTGGCCTGGGCTTGTCCTCTTGGCTGGGACCCAGCACTGTTCTGTGCATGGCTGTGACACGCAGCGCTGCAGAGGGACCACAGCTCAGCCGTGGGGCACCACGGGGCTGCCATCCCCTCATCCCCCCGTCCCCTTGGTGATGGAGGGCTGCAATGGCAGCTGGGGGACCACCGTAGGCCTGGTGGAAAAGCATGCACAGGTGAGATTTTACTGAAGCAACTCACCTCCCAACACCAGGTTGGCATGAATTCCTCTCGTTGTGACAAAACCCGATTTTCTGACCCCAATCCGAGCCCAGAGCTCTGCACAGAGCCCCATCAGTGCCACTTCCCAGACGTGCACACGGCCAGCACGCTCCGCCCTTCGGAGCTTCGGAGGGTTGGTTTGCTTCCTTCTCTTTGTTTATTTTGGTTCTCTCGGTTTATTTTGGTTCTGTTTGTTTACTATTTGTCTTCACTTCGTTCGCTTCGATTCTTTTTCCTTTTACCTCGCTTCATTTCCCTTCCCCTTCACTTCCCTTCTGCCTGCTCCCCCCTCCCTTCCCCTACAGGTGCCTTCCACTCCCCGCCCGGCCCCGAGGCCGCACCCCGCAGCTCCGCCCCGCTCCGCTCCGGGGCGGTGCAGCGGCGCGGTGCCGCCAGGGGGCGCTCTGCCCACGGGGGCGCCCGGAGCGGAGCCGAGCGGTGCAGGTGCGTTTTGTTTGTGCCGCGACCCCGCGGGGACGGACGGAGGGACGGACGGACGGACGGACGGACGGACGGACGGAGGCAGGCAGGCTCCGGGAGGGAACGGAGCCGCGGGTGGTGGGGCTGAACCCGACGCTGGGAGCGGGACTTCGGGCGGAGCCTTGCGGGGAATGGGCGGGGTGCCGGTCCCCGTGCTACTGCTGGGAGGAGGCTCCGAAGGCGGGAGGGTGTCCCGTAAACTGCTGCCAAGTGCGCCTGCAGGGCGGCCGGGTGACGTGCGCGGGGCTGGGAGGGAGCTGCGGGGGGCTGGGGAATGGGCGAGAGGTGTGGGGGGGTCGAAGGCAGAGCTCCCCGTGGGGCTGATGGGCTTCGGGTGCGGGCCCCGTCCCGCTGTTGCTCCTTCGGGTGCTGCGCTGTGCCCGTCCCGGGGCGTTGGGTCTGCGCACATCCCCAGCTCTGGGTCAGAGTCCGCGGTTCCCTCTCGTTCGCCCCGGCGGCGGCCGGGAGTCTCGGGCAACCGCGTTCAGCGGGGATGCGTGGCCCCGGGGATGCTCAGGCGGCGTTTTCCCAGCGGCAGTGGCCGTGGCCGCCCCAGCCAGCGGCCGGCAGGGCAGTTCCTGGTTCGTGCAAGGTCACCGCGGGGAACGGCACACGGTTCCTTGGCTCTGCCTTTCCCGTCTGCGTCCAATTCTTTCTAAGAAACTCCAGGCTGGAGCTGCGTGTTCTGCCCAGGCCTCCTGAGCTGGGTAGTGCATCAGCATAGAGAAATTAGTTTCTCTAATTGGCCGTTTAGATGCTAATTTGCTTCTCGGAGCCCTGTGCCAGGTCAGGCTGCTCCAGAACGTGAGTCAAAGAGCTGAGCAGCATGAATTATGCACCCAACAAAGCACCTGCAGGGCTGAGGCTGGATGGGTACGGATGGACCCATGTTGGCAGACTCACCTGGCTGCCCTCCCCTGCACTGCGGGCTGCAGGGTGAGTGGATCTGCTTTGTGGCTCACCATATATCAAGCAGCCACGTTAATGGGTGCCTCTCATTAATGCAGACTCGTTGGTACCGTGTGCCGGTTTTCCTGTAGAGCTGATTTTATCTTCCCCCTCCCAGGACTGGCGTGGACCTGCAGGGCGTTTTGCTTCGTAATGTCTTTAATAAGCGCCGTCTTAATGCAGTTGGGCTTCTGCCATTGCTGCTGTGCCTGGGAAGCAGCTTTGGGGCATGGGAACTTTCTGTGTTATTCCCCACGTGCTCTGTTTGGAGGCGTCCCAGAACCGTGGGGATGTGGCACTGAGGGATGTGGTCAGTGGGCACAGTGGGGAGGTTGGACTCGAGGGGGGTCTGAGAGGTCTTTTCCAGCCTTAACGATCCCATGGTTCTGTGATTGTATGAGCAGCAAAGCCCTGGTTGAGGCCGGTGCTTGTTTGGGCACAGTCACACCACTCGTTGCCTTCAAACAGCCTCGTGCCCTGCAGAGGAGCCTTCCTGCACCGATGGAGCCCAGCCCGGTGCCCTTATCTCCCTCATTTGTCCTCTGTCATAGCAACGGGAACGAATGCTCACTCAGTTGCTAAGGTTATGGGGATAATGGGGTCTGGTGCCGGAGCAGAGAGTAATTACAGCACGTCTTTGTGGGAGTGGCTGGAAGGGATGTGGGGCTGGGATGGCACGGATGTGTGTGGTGGTCCTGGGGGAAGCCGTGAGCTCGGAGCAGGAGAGGTAATTACAGCAGCTGTGGAGCAGGAGCTCAGCTCTGAGCCGCTGCTTCGTTTTTGTTTCATTTTAAAGTATTTAAAAGAAAAAAATAATTGCCTAATTAATTTCCTATAAAAACAAATTAAAACAGATTGTGAGCTGCTTAACTGAAATAACCAGGCTGTGAAAACTGGCTGGGGAGCTCCTGATGGGTCTGCGGAGGGCATTGTGGTGTTTGCAGGGCTGTGAGGAGTTCATGCTTTGGGGGAACCTGCAGGCAGCTCAATGTCAGCAAAACCTTTCAGCTGTAGCTGTGATGTAGTCACCGTTTGGAGGATGAGAACCTGGAGCTTTTCCCAGGGCTGCCCAGCAGGAAGGGACCCCCAGCTCTCCATTGTGGGGTTGTCACCAGCACAGCCCTGCTGTTTCCCCTCTGCAGAGTGGTGTGATTCCACATTTTCCCCTCCTCCCCCCTCCCATGTTGCCGGCTCACTGCTGAGCACAGCCAGGTGCACACGGCTTTAATGAGGATTTGTTCCGCCTGATTTCTTCCATCATAGGGAAAGGAGCAAACAGGTGGAGGGCTGTTCAGCAGGTCGCAGGGTGATGGGAAGGAAAGAACTCCCTTGCAGACCATGGAGGTGACTCCCCAGCCCGGCGTGGTTCTGCTATTGGTGTTTCTGATTAGGCTGATTGCGCTGCACACCGTGTCCTGGGCAGAGATAAGAGGGAGGATGCTCTGTGCTGTCCCCATTCTGGTGTCATCAGTCCTGTGTCCGTGCATGTTCCTTTCTTTCCAACCCCGTTCCTGTTCCCCCCCAGCAGAGCCTGCAGTCCCATAGTGTTCTCATTTCCTCCACTGAGGCACTTGCGTCCAACTGGGCATCTCGCAGAGGCAAAGTGCAGAGCCATCTGCAACATTTTGACTTGCCTTCAGCCCTGTTGGAGCAGGTGAAGCTCTGCAGAACAGGGTGGGATGCATTCAGCTGTTTCCCACAAAAGTGCCTGTCCTGGGGCTGACTTCCAGACAGGCACCCGCAGGTGCTGGGCACTATGGTGCATGGGCTGTGCTTTGCTCCACGTTTGCTTAGTGGGAGGGCAGGTCGGGCTGGAGCAGCTCTGAGATCCTGATGGAGCTGCGGGTGTCCCTGCGCCTGGCAGCGAGTTGAACCAGGTGGCCTTTAAGGTCCCTTCCTACAGTTCCGTGATCTAGGGCCGACCCTTCAGAATGAGCTGCACCACGTGCTGTGCAGCCCAGGTCGGCGCTCTGTGCCAGGACTGATAGCAGCGCAGGGCTGGATCGATCTGCACGAGCTGCTGCTGCTGCTATAAAAGGGCCAAGGCTGTGTGTGCTGCAGGGCTCTGTGCCTGGCACGGAAGCTCAGTGTCAGCAGCAGGCGTGGGTGCAGGCGCAGAGCCACAGCGCTGGGTGAGTGTGCTGTGAAATGAGGCTGGAACATGTGTTTTCTTGGGAATTACGGCACGGTTGGCAGGTGGTGGGACTCGCTGCTGTTGGATCTGATGTGTTGTTGTTTGCCAAACAGCGTTAAGCGCGTTATCTCTGCTCAGCAGGTACGGTTTCAAAGCTGGCATGTGTCTGTTCTGGGGAAGGTAAGTATTAATACTTGGAAATGTATGCATTAGGAGCCGATCCAGCGGGAGGAAGGCTCGGTGCATCGCAGTGCCTGTGCTGAAATCTGCTGGCTGCCCTTCTGGGTGCCGGTGTGAGAGCAGGAGGAGCGCTGCTGGGAGAGGTGCTGCCTCCAGCACATGCAGACAAGCTGCTGTTGTGGGCTGTGTTATAAATATCTGGCTCTTACAGTGGCAGCTTTAATGACTTGCCACTGTTTGTGCTGATTGTCGCGTGGGCTTTTGTTTGTTACCCCCATTAAGAGGTGAAAACCCAACAACCGCCGCGTCCTCCTGTCCTTCAGAGCCACTGCAGTGCTGGGGCACCGGAGGTGACGGGGCAGAGATCGTAGCAAACAACACTTTTCTCTGGCTTTGAAATGAAAAATGGCAGCGGATCTGACAGCCCGTGGCCTTTTGCAGAGCGCCATAAAATCTCAGCTCCCAGCTTTGTCTCGGTGCAGCGTTAGGAGCTATTTATTGGCGCGTATTTCATGGAGATGATGGCACGCTTTTATTGCCGTCTGCGGGCGCGTGACGCCGGCGGGTCGCCTCTGGGACATGGCTTTGGGACGGCTGTGCCTCACCGTGCTTCTTCTCCTTCCAGGTGTGCCATGGCCGACACGATTTTCGGCAGTGGGATGGGCCCCTGGGTGTGCCCCAATGACCGGCAGCTGGCTCTGCGTGCCAAGTGAGTCCCAGCTGGCTGAAGGGAAGAGCAGCACCTCTGCAGCTGTATAGATGCACCTTCTGTATAGCTGGTAGCAGCCCCCGGTGCTCTTTTGTGTTAGGATCTTGTCGCTTGGTCTTCGTTTCCCCTGAAGTTAAATGACTGAGTAACCTAAAGACGAAGGGATGGAGATGAGTCAAGTGCCAGAATTGCATTTCTTACTCGGATGCTTTGCTTCTCTGGCGCTGCCACTGCTCCTGACTGAGCCCTGGGGGTCAGCTGCTGGAAAATTGTGGGTCATTCCATGTCTGTCTGAGTGCTTCTGCCTCCACCTGAGTGCCTCATTACAACAGCCGGGTGTGACACTGCCCTGTGTTCTGCCAGCAGCCCCGACTTCATTCGGTGACCTCTAAACTCCTACTAAACAGTAATTAATTGAGCTGTGAAAGCTCCGAGCGAGCCAAGGAGAAATGTCAGCTTTGTACATAGGCACGCAGGGAAGTCCCTAAAGGCTTCAGACGCTGGAAGGAAGACAGTGCAGGTAGTCCTTGTGTGCTGTGGTCTGCTGAGGGCTTCTGTGGTGCCCGGCATCAGTGCCCATCGCTGCAAAGGCAGGTTGGGTATTAGGAAAATTTCTTCTCAGAAGAGCAGTGCTGCAGTGGCACAGCTGCCCAGGGAAGAGGGGAGTCACCATACAGAAAAGTGTTCAACTACTGTGGAGACGTGGCACTGAGGGATGTGGTTGGTGGGCACGACTTGGGATGGCAGGGCTTGGGTTTTGCTTTCACAGCTGGGTTTCTCTGTCTGTCCCTCCCCACAGGCTCCAGACAGGCTGGTCAGTGCACACGTTCCAGACAGAGAAGCAGAGGAAGATGCAGGCTCTGAGCCCACAGGAGCTTGAGGTCATTTTGGAAGTCATCCGCAAGGCAGAGAAGCTGGACGTTGTGGAGCAGCAGCGCATCGGGTGCGTTTGTTTGTTCCTTCCCTATGGGAACAGTGCAGACAGAGGTGCAGCTCTCCCAGTGTCTGAGCTGAGCCTCCAGCCCTTAGAGCATCCCTTCAGCTCATTTTCCCCCTGCCGTGTTGCTTGTTTGGAGGCAACAAACACTGGGAAGGTTGGAAAATGGTTTCCCATGCCTTCCTGGAGCCCTGGGGCTTGCTGTGGTTGCAGCCACTGAATGCAGCCTGTGATAAGGCAGCTGCTCGGGCAGTGGCTGTGGAATGGGCTCAGGGAAATGCAGAGCTGTGCAGCTGCATCACTGCTGGTGGACAGCACGGCTCCATCCCTGGCAGCACGCTCGGGTTTTCCCTTGCCTGCAGCAGCAGCCCTGTGGGATTTTGCCTGGAGCAGTGAATGGGTTGGTGTTCTACTTGGCTGAGTTCTCTGGAAGGGGTTTGTTAGCTTGAATTATTTCGTTTACTGGCACCTTTTCCCTTTTTGCTGCTGTAGATTTCTGTTTGCTCTCAGTCCTGCTGGAGATCTGGCCTCGGTTGGGTCTGCGGTCAGCCCAAAGCAGGGAGACCAAGAGCCAGCTCATAGAATCACAGAATCATTCAGGCTGGGAAAGATATCTCAGATCCCCAAATCCAACCCCACCCCACCGTGCCCACTGCCCACCTCCCTCAGTGCCACGTCCCCACCGTCCCTGAAGGGAACCATCCACCTCCATGGATGGGCCCATCCCCCACCTCCCTGAGCAGCTGTGCCGCTGCAGCACCGCCTTTCCAAAGACAAAATACTTCCTAACAACAAGCCTGAAGAAATGCTTGAGTACAGAGGCTGCAGCGAAAGCACATTCAGCCCCAGCGAAAGGCCCAAAATCCCACAGGGGGAGGCTGAGTAGGGCGCACAGCCGCAGCTTCTTGGCGTGCCTTCTTCCTGTAGATCTGGAATCACCTCCACTTGGCCTTGTTCCCGACAGGCGCCTGGTGGAGAGGCTGGAGAACATGAGGAAGAACGCGATGGGGAACGGCCTGTCGCAGTGCTTGCTGTGCAGTGAGCTGCTGGGGCTGCTGGGGAGCACGTCGGTTTTCTGCCAGGATTGCAAAAAGGTGGGTTTGCTCGCCAGGGGATCCTGCCTGGAGCCAGCAGGGCTCCGTGGAAGTGGGGAGATGGATCACTCTGTGGGGTTATCCTGCTTACCTGGGTTATCTTAGTCCTGCTTACCTGGGTCGGTGCTGTAAGGTTTGCTCTGCTTGCTTCATTGCTCACCATCCTGGAGTGCCTGACCTATGAAAGGTGGAGACGTGGCACGCAGGGACGTGGTTAGTGGGCATGGTGGGGTTGGACATGGGGGTCTGAGAGGCCTTTTCCAACCTTCATGATTCTATGATTCACGTTCTAAGCTAGTGAGAAGCTCCTGGCCCTGACACACGAATCGCCCTGTGTGTTGGTGGTGGGGTGGTGCTGGGGGGAAGGCTGTACAGACGCTGGAGTGTCAGCATGCAGGGGAAACTGCTGTGTTCCCCACGCCCTGCGCTGCTGCCTGGGATCCCAGACAGGCAGGGGTTAAGCCTCACTGCTGTGGAGATGATGATCTCCAAGGCAACCACCTGATCCTCCCTCTGCTGGGAGGCTGCTTCTCCAGCACTTGAAGGCCGTCTTTGCCAGGGAAGATGTCTCTGTAAGTGGCTTTGCCTCAGTGTGGCGAGGGTCCCTGTGGGTGCCACTGCTAGGGTGGATGGAAGGGTCCCTGGGGAGCTATAACCAGGGGGACTCTCACTTACGCCACCCAGCCCATCGCTGAGATGTCCTGTGAGTGTATCTTGTTCCTGTGCCACGCACTAGCATATGTTGGGAGCTCCACGTTGGGCAGCTGGGATGGAGAAGCTCCTGCGAGGTGCCAGCATCACTGCTGCTCCGTGCTGCTGTGAGCACTGCTGCCTTTGCTGGACTGGGTCTGCTGGCTTCTGCTTTCGGAAGTGGCTGAGGCTGGGGTTGTGCACAGGGTCATGCAGAAGGCAGTGGCAAACGCCCAGTTCTGAACCCTTGGGTCCTCAGCTGGGAGGAAAGCAGATCTTATAGGAAGGGCTGGGAAAGGAAGCAGCAGGAAGGTACTGAGGTGCAAAGGGTCTGGCATAAAGGGGAGCTTCAGGACAGCTCTTGGAGAGGAGCGTGGGCTCTGTGCAGACGTGCCTGGGGAGAATAAAGGGCTGCTGGGCAGACAGGAGGCGGCTGGCTGCTTCCTGCTTTTCAAGCATGCAGAATAACAGGATGTGCCGTATTCCTGCCTCCTTCCCGTGGCCGTTCTGCTCTCACCTGAAGCCAGCTAGGTCATGTTGCTGCAACACTTGCTAACCTCTGCCCTGTGAGCCCCACGCGCTGATGCATGGAGGCAAAAGCTGCGGGGTACCCTGGGTTCGTCCCCTTTCTGTTTCAGTGTCAGCCCACAGCAGTGCACCCTCCAGCAGAGCGGAGTGGGCTGGTACTTAAAGCTCATCCCCAGCCCAGCAGTATCCATCACTGATGCAGTTTTAGCACTATAAGCTATGGATTTTATAAGTTGGTATTTTTCTTGCTAGCTTTGCTCTCTTACCATCTCATTGGAAAGTCATTGCAGCCCATTTAGCCCAATGACAGGGACTGCTGTAATGATACATCTGAGATGCAGCAGAGAACTTATCTTCCACGAATCCCTTCTGCTGAATGGGGGCTCTATAGCTCTTGTTGCCTGATGGATTTTCTAAGTGCCACTTCCTGCTTCAGCATTTGTAGGTCAAAATGAAGAATGATTTTAATATTGTTTTTTTATTACCCTGGGAATAAATGCATTATGGCAAGAAGAAGATGTTTGTTAACACAGATGTGTTAACATTAGCAGTAGTTAGAGCATCATGTGCAGTTTACCATGCAGAGGGTATCAGGACCACATACAAAAGAAGTAGGAGAAGAAAGTGCTTTATCTTGTGTTTAATTAGGAATAAGGTTGTATTTAGTGCCCTTGGTTTTTATGCCTTCTGAGGCAGTGGGTGATACTCAGTTTTCCAGCTAGGCTGCAAGGAAGGGAGGAGGAGAGCCCTCTTTTTGTGCTGGAGGTTTCAATGTTTATGGCTGGGAATAAAAGCACTTGGAAGCTCCCACTAGAGGGAGCGTTTGAGTGTCCTGTACGTGCAGGGATCGGGATCTGTAAGGGTATTTATGGCTGAGGTGCTCCCTCAGATTCTGATTTGAAAAGGGGACTAGTTGGGGTAGTTGTGAAGATGATGGTTGCAGTACCACTTGCTGCCTGCACTCGTTGGCTCGGGCAGCAACGTGTTGAATATCTATGCACCAAATCACGTAGGCTGCTCCTTATTCCTCTGCCCTTCCTAAAGCACCGCAGGCATCGACCCTCCCGTCAGGCTTTCCAGGCTGTGAGCAGCTTTTGCTCTGTGAGGATCAAAGAGCTCATCCCATTTCTCTCCCCACTGCAAGCCAAGCCTGATGATACACATCCGCTTCATTACATGATACGAGGTGATTGGGGCTGTAAATGGCTCATAATGCTGCTGGAGATGTGAAAGTTCCCTCGTGCAGCAGTAAGCTGCCACGTGCTGCTATCAAGCATTCTGCTCAGGCAATGTGCATCCGTGCCCGCTGCCTCGGCAGCCACAAATCAATACTGCCAAGCTGCTGGAACCAAGGGGAAGCCGTGGGGTTTCGGGCTGTACGTAGGGAAGGGAGGAGGGGATTTATGGTTTTGCACAAACTTGTGCTCGTTTTGTGCTTGGTTGCAGCTGCTTTCCGCACCACGGCGATTGGGTTTTAGGATTTGGAGGAATAAAAAAGAAAAGGCCCTGGGAGTGTCTGTGGGTTGTGAGGATTGATTTGTGCTGTCCAGTTCTCTTCTCACCCGCAGCCAAGGGCTGTGCTGTAGGTTTGCCTTTGTCTTGCACCCCTATAGACCTGAAGCATCTTTTTGGATGCCCTTATCCAAGATAAATAAGAGAACTGTTCCATGTTTATTTACTTAGAGGAAGGCATTAGAGCAGGGCTGGTGGGGCAGGTGCTTCTCAGCCTTCCTCTGCTGAGGGCTGTATGGATGCGGGGTGTTGCTTATACCATCTTTTTTTCCCCCCTTCTTTCAGAAAGTTTGCACCAAATGTGGCATCGAAACCTTTGGAGCCCAGAAACGTCCCCTTTGGCTCTGCAAGATCTGCAGTGAACAGAGAGAGGTAAAATGCAGCAGTGCACTGAGAGAGCGTGGGCTGCACTGGGATGGAGGCTTGGATGGGGTCTTTGGGCTCAGGCCATGCACAGTTTGTGATGGGGTGGGAGGAATAAATGCGCTGGCCCCCTGCCCTGTGTGTTGCTTTGTGCTGTTTCCCTACTGTGGTTATATAGAAGCTGTTGCCTTCTGCTGTCATGATGTTTTCCTTCTGGCTCCATGCAAATAAACCTGGCTAACGTTGGCTCTTTAATACATCTGGAGAGTTCTATAGCGTAGCTGCAATATTTGTCCCTCTAAAAATAACTCAATTGCAGCTTTCAGCTTCTTTTTTCTCCACCCCCCCACCCCCCCCAACCCGCCTTTAAAATCCTATCGCCACCGTGTGAGACTTCTGATGCGGGTCTCTGCATTTCTATATCCTTCATCCTTGACTTTACACTGCCATAAGTAATGGCCTGCCTCATCCTCCTCTGCCAGCCTTCCCCAGGGCTCGCTGCTCCGCAGTGGAGCTGCTGAATTTGGTGATGACAGAAGGATTTGCCCCTCGTGGTCCATCAGCATCCACCCAGCGCAGCTATTCCTGAAACCCGTCCGTCAGTTTCTGAAGTGCAGTGAGATCATTTCTGCAGGTGTTTGAGGCAGAGAATGTCTCTGTAGGAGTTGTGGGAGCGTAGCAGAGCTCAGGTTTTAAACAGGAGGAGATGATCTGTGTGGGAGCACCCGGAAAGCTGCTGTGCAGGTAGGATGAGGGCTGTTCCCACCTTTAGTTGCTGGGTGGCAGCGTGGCTGGGGCAAGCAGAGGGCGTCCTGCTCCCTGGGTGCTGCTAATTGCTTAATGAACTGACCCATCCAGATGTTGTGCAATCCAGATGGCCGTTCTGAAGTGTGGCAGGTCAGGGCAGTTTGCGTGTCGTGCTGGGAGATGGGTATGGAACTGACAGTTACTTCATTTCTTCTTTTCATATCTTTTTTCCTCAATCCCCAATGTATGATTGCTTTTTTTTCTTTCTTTCTTTTTTTTCTTTTTCTTTTCCTTTTGTTCCACTTTCTTATAAAAATAATGAGCAGCCACAGACAGAGAAGAACATTATCCAGTGTTCTGTGCGGCCGTGTCAGGGTATGGTAACCTTCAGAGATACGGCCAGAGCACTTCTCTAATGAAAATGCATGGAACTTTCCCCCTGAGACAGCCTCAAACATACCCACATCTTGCCTCACAGCCCTCAGCTTCATCTGTCTTTTTCTGATTCCTTTACAAAGGTCAGTTCAGGTCTGTCTCCTTGCCTCTTTGCAGTGGCCTGCCTTGTCCCTGAAGCCATTTTGGGTGCCATGACAGGACAGAGTCCATGCAGAATAACTGTCGTTTTCATCACCAGTTCCTTGTCTCTGTCTGTTGCTGTGATCTGGATCAGCCTTGTGCTGCCATCTGCTCTGGACCAAACCCATTTGGCCATGCTTGTTGCTGAAGGTTATATTTGCCATCAAGGAGCGCAGATGGACACCTGCTTTTTGGGATCACGGAGTCTTGTTTCTGTCTGGCCTTCGAATCTGTTGTGTGGTGAGGGGGTATTGGCCCAGTTTTGTGTCCTGGGATCCAGACAGGAGCCCACAAAAACACCTGGGGTCGTGTAATGCATTAGCAAGCCACTGTCACCCTTCTGAGGTAGGTGACCCCACCACCTGGGCTACAGCTGTCCCTTTAGTCCCTGCTGTGCACCGAGGGAGCAGCTTGTGGCCCTTTCTCCTTCTCTCCCTCTGCATTGCATTGCCTTTCTTGGCTTTGCACCTTGCATTGCCTTTCTGGAGGCCAAAGGTGGGGAGCTGATCTCCTGGAACAAGTCAGAATGTGAAGGCAGGGTGGTGGTGTTGGACGTTCACATACATTAGCTAACAGCCAAAGCGTGCAGCTCTCATCCCTCCATCTTGTTGCTATTTATCCCTGTAGGCTTGGCTTAAGCTAGTGAAAATGTGGTGACATGGTAATTTTCTTTGCTCCTTCGTTGTGTGGACAAAATCTGTGATGGTTTCAGCTGTGATTAAACCGTCAGTGTGTGACCTGGGTCAAAACGAAGCCCAATGTAACAGGCTGATGTTTACATCAGTTTTTCAGTGGGAGTCAAGTGCTCGGTGCCCACAGATCCCATTAGGAATCCCAGCCTCAGCAGCTCCAAAAAGTGTTCTTTGCTGTTCTGTTCCCTTGAAAACCTCAACTGGGAAGGCTGTGCTGCATAGCAGCACAAGTTGCTCTGACAGTCTGATTTCTGGAGAGTGGAGGTGATTAATGGATTCTGCCCGCTGCCTGCATCCCAGTCATCCAGAAGCAAAGCGTTGCACTGGGTAGCACTGGAGCTGCCCTGTGTGATGCGTGCTTGCGCAGGGAAAGCACTGCATTGTCACCATGCTGGGACCTGGCAGAGCCTGCTGGCAAAGGGAACATCCCCAGGGGCAGCAGACACCTCTGAAATAAGACAGAGCCACAGCTAAGCCAGGAGCAGCCTATTGGAGATACTGCTTGTCCCAGTGCCTGCAGAAACATCCATTGAAAAAACACTTTTGTTCTTCCAGGGCTCTGTGGGCTTTTCCCATTGCAACATCCTCCAAGTGTGGCAGAGCTATCACTGCCATGGGTTGTGTTTTATTGCTCAAGAAGCAAATTCCATCCATTTTATGTTTGCTTTCAAAGGGACAGGGCCTTCCTTCTTCCCTATGTGCTGCATTGCCTTTCTTGGCTTTGCACCTTCCATTGCCTATCTGGAGACCGAATGCAGAGGGCCAGGCAGGCGTTGTTTGCTGCGTGTTTTGGCTGATAGCAGCAGGCTGTGCACAGCACCTCGCTGAACCACCGCTTCATATATGGGTGTTTTTTTTTTTTCATATCCATAATTAGCGATGCTATCATCGTAATTAAAACCCTCTTGGAAGCATTCGTACACATTTACATTTGAATTGACACATCCAAAATTGTGGTGATAATGAAAACAGTTTAAGTAGGGTGGGGGGAGATGGCTTTTTTTAAACCCCATCAAAAATGAAGGAGTGTGTCAGCTCTCGGGACCTGCTAAAGTTTTAATTTGCCCCTCTGCTTCATTTTGCCTTTAATTTCTTCTCCTTTGCTAAATGACATTTTCATGGCTGGCTGCATCTCTGGGTTCATCAAAATAAACCGTGCAGAGGAAAGGAAGATTGCTGTGCTGGAACAAGCAGCCATCTCCTCCCCTTTTGCCCCCAGGGTTTCCCTTTTCCCTTGTACACTTTGAACATCACAAAGCACCATAGCCCAGGGTTATTCCTGCCTGGTACGGCCAAACAAACCTCCTGATGGAGGGGAGTGTTTATTTCGGGCAGCTCTGGATGGAATGGATGTGCACCTGTCTGCAATTCAGAGGACTCATCAGTAGCCTGCCGTGTTATTTTGGGGGGCGGCAGCAAGTGGGTCGACTCCAAATGGTGTCCTTAGAACAGAGCCACAGGGGAAAAAAACAGAGTGTGATTGAGAGAGGAATGATAAATGGCTGGAGGATGGCAGGCACTGCTGCTGGAGGAGCGTTGGGGTCGGAGGTGAAAAACGTTCTGCTATTCCAGAAACAAAGCTCCAAACAATTTCACCGCCTTTTAATTTCCTTCATCCTCAAGTGCCGAATGTGGGAGTTGACAACAGATTGCTGTAAATAATGTAATTGGAAAGCTCTGTGTTATGGAAAAAGCGGATGAATGCAAATAACGAGGCTGAGGAACGCGCTCTCTTTCTCCCTGCCAGCGGTTTGGCTGCGTGCTGGAGCCGTGGCAGCGGGGTGGGTGGGATGTGCTGCGTGAGGGCAATGGCAACCGTGTCCTCCTGGGTTGCAGGTGTGCTTTGTTCTGCTAAGAGAGCCTGCAGGAGCTCACAGCAGCGGCTTCCCTCTCGCGTGGGGGCTGCAGGGCTGGTGGTTGGACTGGGTGATCGTAGAGGTCTTTTCCAGCCTTAATGATACTGTGGTGTATGGCAGCCCAAAGGCTGGGCCTGGTTAGGAGCTTGTTCGGTACCCGTGTTTTCAGAGGAGGGGGAAAGCAGAGTTCTGCAGAGCCCTGAGCGGGGTGTCAGCAGGACCTGGTGATTTTCCATTTGCAGGCTGTGCTGAGAGCGCTGGATAAAGTGTGCATCTGCTGCTGACTGCCAGCATGCAGCCTCATCCTGTGGCTGTGCTGGTGGATTGGTGCAGCTGTGATGGGGGTGTTGTTGGGGTCACAAAACGTGTTGAGCTCTCCGGTCTTGTCGTGGCTGTTGAATAGTTCCAAGTAATGCAGAGGGGACCTCTGGCTCAAGCAATTCCTCTTCCCCATGCTTTGCTTTTGGGCGGATGAGTCGTCAGGGGAGGCAGAAGGACAGCAGCCTGAAGGCAGTCGATATTTAGCATGGATTTCTGTTGTGCTTGGCTGGGAAGCAGCAGGATTGCTCCTGAACCACCGCAGGGATGATCCTCGGTGCTCCAGGCTTTTGTGTCCTGGGTTGGGGTGGCACTGATGCACATCTTTGTTCTGTCAAGGGCTGGTGAGAGCGATACTCTTCTCCTTGCAAAGAGCAAACCTGCTAATAAACAGGACTCCGAAGCACCGTTATAGATGTATTAATTTAAAATCAAGTAGGAGCTTTGCTGTTGGGCCACTCTGGCAATCAATGAAACGAGCATCACGAGCAGTCAGCGGCATCGATTCGTTGTGATGGATGCGGGCTGAACCCAACCTGCGTGCCCAAGTGCAGAACAGCACTGGAACCGTGTGTCGTTGTGGGGGGGGTTGTGCTGGAAACCTACAGGGAGCAATGGGCTGAGTTATTGCAGGGGAGAGCTTCTCCCTAAAGCCGCAGCTGTTTTAGAGCTGGTCTCAAAACAACTTCAGTGCTGCTGCAATGAGAGCAAAGTATTGGAAGTGAATCTGTGTGCTCAGAATCGATGTTGTATTACTGGATGAGAGCTGGGTGTGTTGTAGCACTGAACTCTTTCTCTAGCTGGGCTCGCTTTGGGGGTAATGGGAGAACCTGAGGGTGACCAACCTTTCCTCACTGCAGTCCTCGCTGTGTCTGATTGGTTTTATGTTCTGCTGAAATTGTAGTTCGCCTGGAGATAATAGGTCTCTCCAGTGCTTCAAATTAAATTACAGATGTTGCAAGGTCTGTTCGGATAACAACTGTCAAGAAAGGCTGCTTCCTCCCCAGCACTGCCCTGCAGGGACCGCGCATCCTCCTGCAGCACCGCGCTGCTCGCAGTGCGCATTGCTTTCACCTGGGTTTCATGACCCCGTCCGTTCTAGCTCTCTGTGTTGATGGCTGTGCAGGAGGAACCGGGCAATCTGCTGAGCGATCTCCTCTCATCAGTGAGACGGTGATGGCAGTGCTCTGCTTTCTGTGCCTGTGCTGGAAGAGCTGTTCGTGAGCGCCAGGTGTTGTCGCTGCCCTCTGCTTTGATTAAGCCCTGTGGTTAAAATGCGAGCTGCAAGCTTATTGCTGTAATTAGGGATATCTGCGTTTGTACCTGCTGCCATCGTGGTGATGCTACATATAAAATGCTTTGAGAACTTCAAGTAGAAACCTTTATGATCTCCTTTGCTCTGAACAGAAGTACAAGGCTTCTACCCCCTTGCATGAAATAGTAATATTAACTTCTTTTTGCCCTGGCTGCCTCATTAGCTTATTATTAGGCTGCTGGAAGGCACGAAGGAATTAGGTTTTTGGAGACCATTTCTCCTTGTCTGAGCTGCCATTTCTCCCCTTCCTCTTGGCTCCCAGCAGGCTTTGTATTAAATAGACATAATAGAGCGTCTTCATCATGAGCCGCATTAGAACTCGGTTGAAGAGTAGAGGGCGTTCTTACAAGAAATGTTACAGTTCAGCTCTCTCGGCTCACTTTCTGCTGCAGGATCAGATTATTTGAGTGTTCTCATTCTGGGGGGTTTCAGGCACGCTCGTTAGGTGCAGCACTTGTTCATTGTGGCTTCAGGTGTTGGTTGTGTCTCTATCTCCAACAGGTCTGGAAGAGGTCCGGCGCATGGTTTTACAAAGGGCTGCCCAAGTACATCACACCTCTGAAGAGCAGCAGCAGAGCTGGTGAGGTGCCCTCTCAGCCCTGGCAGAGCGAGGCTGCTGTGCTGGAGGCAGGGAGCGTGGGGACGGGCCGCTCCTTCACCTGGGCCAGGGGCAAAGGTTGGTCGTGTGCTCCTTGAGATCAGCAAAGAGTGGAGGCCTTGGGGAGGGGGCTGAGCTTTGCAGCCGAGTTGTTCTCTACGTGCACTTTGGAAAAGCTGTTGATTAACTTAGTCCTGTGCAGGGCTGGAGCCGGAGCACTGACAAGCCTGAAGATTTATCAGCTCCAGCACTCCCATCCTTGTTCTTTGAGGTAGACCTTGATTGAAGTAGACCGATGTATCACATGTGGCATCTTGGATCGCTGCCTTATCGGATCCCATTCACAGCACTGCCTTGTAGGGCCTTTCCTCCCCCCCCCCTCCGCTTCCATCTGTCCACCCTGTCATTGCTCATACACCCACTCCAGTGCTGTGCCTGGAGTCAGCTGGGGGGAAGCAGCACGGCATTGAGGAGCTGAGCATTCAGGGTCATTAGCACAGCGGTGGATGGATGCTGCCGAATTAAAGCTGCTGCCAGTCTGCTTTGATTTCTCTTCATTTCTTGCTGGTGTGCATTAACAGATCTGGCTGGCCTGTCTCCCCTTCTGTCTTTTGCTATTAGGCCCCTTCAATTGGAGAAGACCTCTCTGGTGTACCGACAGCGTACGCTCCTCCACATCAAGTTAAATCTTATCAGTGTTGCAGGGGGAAATAACCTTTTAATAGAGAGGGCTCCGGAGGATCAGGTTTACAAGGCTTCTCTTTAGGCTCCAGCTAGGAAAGCACTCCCAACCCGATTGTAACTTTTGTAATTAAAGGCAAATTAGATCAACAATAGACGGTTGTGCTTCCCTCCAGGAGACGCTTGGAAGGGGCTGTCTTAGCAAATGAACTGATTGATGAGGCATTCTCTGTGCACATGATGAAGAAAACACCTCGAGTCAAAGATCTTGAGCCCAGACTTGTCCTGAGTTGTAGCTGAGCCTTGTTTTTGGGGAATGCCTTCCCATACGTGTGGGCAGGTGCAGGAGGGGATGACACAGCTGCCTTTGGTAAGCTTTGGTGTGAGTGTTGAGATGTCTTTCTTGCTGTGCTCCAAGTTTGGGCTGGCTGCTGTTTTATGGGTGGGACAGTACTGATTCATGGGTTTATTTTGTGGTGTTTTCTTGCCTTATTGCCCTTCTCTATTAGGCTGTCTGTCCTCTGGATGGCTTCCAGTGGTTGTTGGTGGCTGTAATTTGTCCCTGGGATATGCAGGCTGGGAGGTTGTACGTATCACTCCTTCTTTGCATCTGCCAGCACTGGGACTTCTGCTCTTTGGCTGTGATGAGCAGGGCAGGCTTTCTTCACAATGTGGATGGGATGTAGCTGTGTAACCAGCAATAGGAGGAGAAGTAATGGCCTCATGGTTCACCAGGGAAGGTCAGGTTGGGTATTAGGAGAAAGAGTGGTGCTGCAGTGGCACAGCTGCCCGGGGAGGTGTTGGGATCCCATCTCTGGAGGTGTTCAGGAACTGTGGGGATGTGGCACTGAGGGGGGTGGTCAGTGTACATGGTGGGGTGGTTGGGGTTGGACCTGGGGATCTGAGGGCTCTTTTCCAACCTTAATGGTTATATGATGTCCCCTGGCGAGCCCAGGAGAGACGAGCGGTGATGTCCCTCCACATGCAGCCTTTCAGCAGGGGCAGGACGACACTTAAGTGCCTCTTTTTGGGGAAGTGATCATTGAGGGGTTCAGGAACTCCCCACTGTGCCTGCTGCACAGGACTGAGGAACTGCAGGAATGTGCCTGCTGGGAGCAGAGCCAGCCCACCAGGAAGAAGTTTTATTTTTATACACCCATTATTTCTCTCGCGCTCGCTAACGCTGGGATTTGCCATTGCCTTGAGTTTTTCTGTAATAAACAAGCAGTTGCCATGGGAACCCTGCTATTAGTTAAGGCACAAACGTATTGTCGTGGGGAGAATAGCAGTAATATTTCTGGTGCTGGGGAGCAGCTCTGCTCCGTGTGGTGGAATGTGGGTGGGATGCTGCACCGGGTCAGGCGGGACGGGGAGCAGCCAGCAGCAGGGCTCCGAGCTCTGAGTTCTGCAGGAGGATGGGAAGCAACTGCATGGAAATAGGAAAGTAAGGAAGCACGAACCCTAAGCCCTTGCACCGCTTGGCACGAGGACTGCGTGCAGCCAGGCTCATGCCAGATGCATGCATTTAACACAGGAGCTGAACCCCAGCTTAGTGCCCCCTTTTCTGGGTGCTGCCTTCCCAGCCCAGCTGTCCCCATTGCTTCCTGTGCTGCTGGAGGCTGAGCTGTGTGATGGAGGGAGTTGTTCCACAAGTGACCCGGCCCTGTGGGGATATTGGTTTTGCTGCAAGCTGGATTTTGGCTTTTTTAGGGTTTATTATTATTATTATTATTATTATTTTTATGAGCTTTTTTTCCCATCGGCTGGAGATGGAGAGGAATAAATCTGTTGTGTTTTCTATAAGTACAGCCGTCCAACGACTCTTATTGATATATCAGCAACTGCTGGAAGAGCAGATTTACGACTTCTGGGCTGTGGGAAGTGCCAGTAAAAGGTCTGGGAGCTTTGGGAGAAAAATTGCCTTAAAGGGAAACGTCGGTGCGGTGGATAAAACACATTTCTATTAGCAGCAAAGGAAATGAGAGCAGGCAGGGCTGCTCCTGTGGTGCAGGTTCCTCCTCGTCATTAATATCTTTCTCCTCTTGTGCTGGACCGCTCTGAACTGCTGAGTGGCAGAAGGGTAGGCAGCTAAAGTCACCTCCATTGATTCATTGGGGCCTTCTCTAAATAAATCCTGACTTCCAGCATTTTTTATAAGGTTCGTGGAGGAAGGAGCTGTTGGGAAGGGATGGGTGTTGTGAATTCTGGAGGCAAAAAAAAAAGAAAAAGAAGAGGATTGGAGTGGAGATGTATCTGGATGCCTACCTGTGTGACCTATTGTAGGGAGCCTGCTTTAGCAGGGGGTTGGAGTGGGTGATCTCCAGAGGTCTCTTCCAACCCCTACAGTTCTGTGACTCTATGAGTGCCAAGGGAACTGTGCAGCAGGACAATGGAATGGTGCTGGCAGCTGAGGTTTGGGTTTTGTAGCAGCCAGATGGGTGCACACGCATTGTTTGTGCCAGGGCTCTGCTAGTGCTGCTCCGGTGTGAAGTGTTTGGGGGCAGGAGGAGGCAGTGGGGTTGGCAGTAGGGCATCAGCAGCCTGTCCCCAGCACACAGCAGCCCCATGCGCAGGGAGCTGCAACATCCATCACTGTTTGCAGTAACGGTGGCAGCCGGCTTTAATATCCTCAGAGATGGTAACTCTGGAAAAGCTCTATTTTAAGTATTAATGCACTTTCTTTTTTTTAAAATAAAATATTTTGTGTGGTATAGATTGCTGACTGAACGCAGGAACGGAGGTGTGTGGCAGCAGTGTTGGACAGCCTGTGCAAGGGGAAGAATAGCAGCCCTCGTGCCCTGGGCTGTGGGAAAGGGTTTGCAGCTCAGCAGGTTGCATGCAAAGAGTTTAATTCTGATGAAGAGAGGTGAACTGACACCTCTACCCTTGCACCCACGTCCCTGCAGCGGTGTGAATCCAGGCTGTACCAGCATCACAATGCAGGGGCAAAGTGGTTACCTCCATCCTCAGCCTCAGCACTTCTGTTCTGAGATCAGGCTGTTAGTAAAGTCCAGCAGCTGCTGGGAAACACCTTTCTCATTTTGCACTGAGCAGCTGGCAGCCCGGTTATCTGTAAGGAGGAGAGGTGCTCACATAACAGCATGGAGAAGTGGAAGCAAGCTGCTGGTCTGGGGGTTGTGTCTGGTTAAGTGAAGCTGTCAGCCTTTGTGGAAACGATGGAGGGTGGGAAGCAGCAGGAATAGGGC
The DNA here is from genome assembly GCA_035772895.1 of Perdix hodgsoniae. NCBI lineage: Eukaryota > Metazoa > Chordata > Aves > Galliformes > Phasianidae > Perdix > Perdix hodgsoniae. The sequence continues at coordinate 6,636,252 of JAPSGF010000022.1, forward strand.
TGGAATTCATGGAAACAGAGAGACCTTGGAATGGGAGGAGGGAGAGACCTTGAGGAAGAGGAGATGCCGTTGCCTGGGGGGCGTATGAGTAATGTAGCTCTGGGCAGTGTGCAGAGAGGGATGGGCTGATAAGGTTGGGTTCTTGTGTCATCACTGTGGGGTTTTTGTTGTTTGATGTGCTTTGTATTTACACGGTGCCTTCCTTATAGATCTTGGAGCCTCTGCAGGGGTTCTGCAGCTTGGAGGAGCCCAGGGCTGGATCTGCAGCCTGAATTACCAACTGTAAATCCTCTTGCTGTGGAGCCAGGACCCCGTCTTGTACCCAGCCCAGCCTTTAGCATAGAATCACAGAGTTATTAAGGTTGGAACAGACCACTGAGATCAGACTGCAAACTGCAGCAGGAAGGGACTCTCTGGTGCCAGTGGGAGCAGTGTGTGCTGCCTGTGATCCTGAATGAGACCCGGAGGGGAGCATTGGCAGTGTGTGCACCTGCTGCAGGTGCTGGCACAGCTAGGGTGTGGGCTGCTGAGCTGTAAATCATCTGGAAAAAATGTGCCTGGTGTTTGAGAGGAAGCACAAACAGCTGTGGAAGAACTGCAGGTAGTGCTGCTTTTGGAGAGGGAGATGCGATCAGCGAGTCAGCGTTTGTTCGTGTTTTATTTGGATCCATCTGGCACCCTCTCGGTAAGTGTTATGAACATTGTGAATAACTGTCTCTCTCCTCTCCTCCCCCTTCATCCTTCTCACAGTGGTTTCTAGCGACAGCGACTCGGAGCTCAGCTCTTCCAGCCAGGAGGACAGGCCCTCATCTGCAGCATCAAAAGGCTCTCCAGGAGGAAAGCAGCAAGCAGGACATGGTGAGGAGCTACCGTTCCGTGTGGGTTTTGCCACTTGCTGCCACTGGCCCGTTATCACTCAGATAGCAGCAATGGGTCGGACTGCTGGTGGGTCCCTTAAGACCCGGCCCCATCTGCTTCTTTCCCTGCTAAGCACCCTCTCTCCATTGTGTCCCACAGTGCTCTCCAGGGAGCCCAGCTGTCCCGTGAGGGCGTCTGGGAGCCACAGCAGTGCAGGCAGCGGGCAGGGAGAGAGCTGCCATAGTGACCAGGCAGCAGACGGGCACGACAGCAGCTGCGGCAGAGCCCCAGGTAAGCAGAGCATCCCCTGTGGGGCACGTCCCTGACTGGGGGCTGCCATCCCTCTAAGCTGAGCCCTCTGTGGCCTGGCATCACCTCTCCCTGCCGTGCTGGTGGCAGGTGCTGTCACGGCGTTACAGCTCACTCCTTCCCTCCTCCTGTTGTGCAGAACCTATTCTACGACATGAGTAATGGCCCGGGGTTGGAGCTTCCTGCAGCCAGCCCAGGGAGCACCAGGAGCCTCGGGCTGTCCCCCGCAAAGAGCTCACATCTGCACAGAGCTGAGTGCTACTGGAGCAGAGCACAAATCCAGCAGCTTTATGAGACTGAAAGGAATTCTTCCTAGTGTTACATAGCTCTTGAAGCCGAGCATGACTACTTCCAGGGCTCTGCAGTGAAGGGAGGGGGGGAAAAAAATAAGACACCTTTCCCCCTTGACAACCTTGGAACAATTAAGTGACTGCGAGAGCAGAGCTGCCATCACATTTGATCTGGAGCAGCTGAAAGAGATGCAAATGTGCTCTCTCTGCAGTTCCTGTTAATGTATTCCATAACCCCTTAAGTTATCATTTAGCACTGCTCCCTCCGGAGTGCTCCTGCACCCTGTGAGCTGCCACTGCTTTGTTCTCGAGCCCGTCCTGTGCTGCATGTGTTGGGGTGTAAATTGGATTAGAAAGTGCGGGTTTATCCTTCAGTGCAACATGGAGCTGTGGTTCCCCTCCCCACGCTGCCTGCTAGGAATAGCCTTCAACTGAAGGCAAATTTCAGAGATTTGCAGTTCTCTTTAATTTTAGGGGTTTTTTGTTGTTGTTGTTTTTCTTGCAAAGCTATTCAGCTGAGTGGTGCTTCTGCTCCATCCATCCTCTGGATTACAGTGCTGCCCCAGACCGGTGGTTTATTTTTAAGCCCTTGCTGGCTTTAGGTTTCCATGGAGTGCTGGTCTGTGGACTGTGCTGTGGGACAGAGGGCTCTGTGTGGATGTACTGCTTCGTGGTGCTGTGTGGCTGTGCTGTGATGCAGGTGATGGCTGTTCCGGATGCTGTCTGTACAAGGTTCAGCACTTTGGAGCTTTCCTGCTACTTGAGCTGGCTGCTGCCTGGCCATGACAGTGCAAACAGTGTCTCATAGGCACAAAGTGCCTTTTTTTTTTTTTTTTTTCCTTAGGAAAAAAAGCCCTTTTATGCAAAGCTTGGCAGGAGGAGTCAGTGCTTTCCAGTGGGATCTCTCATTGCTGGCAGGAGGGAGCTAAAATGCCTTGCAGCATGGATGTACACTAAAGAACCTGAAAATTGTGACAATCACATGAGTCCAGTTAAAACAGTCCCTGAGATGCAGAGGGCATCCTGCTGAGGAGGAGGTTAAACCAGCCAGAATATTGGCGGAGAGCTTCATTATGGCTGGGGCTGTTTATGTCCCAGCTGCTGCGAAGAGGCTGCTGAGCTCAGGGTCTGCAGGTGGAGGTGCATCACACCTTGTGCCATGTGGCATCATAAGGATGTTAAAGGCAGATCTTGCTGTTGCTTTTTGGCTCCGAAACTTTGTAGTGCTATCTGGGGAGCAGTTTTTGCTTTGCATTAGCACCTCAGGTGTTGCTCTGGCAGTGATTTTCTTCTTTTTTCTCATTCTCACCTCTGCTCTCATTCTGCTTTCAAGCACCATGTGGCAGAACCATTCAGCACCCTTAAATCCCAGGCTGTAGGGAGTGATGCTGCAAGCACAGTCCTGAGCTCTTCAGGCCCAAAGGCCACACAGCCAACACGGCCAAGGGAAGACAAGGAGCTGTTAGGAAGAGTTCTGCAGGTTTCCAGCATGGTGCTCCAGCTCCGGCTGGGGATTGGTGAGGCAGATAATGAAGCCTGGGCTTTGTCATGGAGTGACTCATTGTCAGCGCTGCTCCGGGATTGAGGCAACCTCAGCCCTTGAGCCAAACTTGAAGAAGAGAGCAGTGAGTTGAGGAGCTGCCAAGGGCTGTTCTTTTGTTGTTTTTTTTTTTTTTACTGCTTGTTTTCAGAAGCGTTGTTTTCTGGGTCCCGTTGTCTCTTCTCATTGTGAAGGTCCAATTCCTGGAGATGAAGACCTCCGGAGGTGCCCTCCAACCTTAAGCACTGTGCCTGCTCTGAGGCTGTTCTCCCTCTTTCTGTGGCTCTTGTCTTCCTTTCCATTGAGCACCATGGGTGGATGGATGTAGGGGTGGTCATGCACTGGTTTTGCAGAAGACCACTATCATGAAGAGAAGGAAAATCACAGATAAGAAATGCTTGCTCTGCCTTTTCCCCTTCCTTGCTCCTGCCTGGGTTGGGAGAGACTCCTTTTTCTTCAGCTGTGCAGTTGATGTGTTGTTCCCTTAATGGGAGAAGAGCAAAAGCCTCCCTGTTCTTAATTACGACATTTTTATTAACGAAAGGGAAAATTAAACAGCATTAAACAAAGAAACCAGCCATATATTTTGATGGATTTCATTAGCCCACGGAGAGCTTTTAATGGAGATTACAGCTTTGGGTTGGTGCTTGGCTGCTGCAGGGAGCTTATTGAGAGCACAGGGGATCGGCTGCAGTTCTTCTTCGGTGGGTCCCTACTGTAGGGCACTTTTGGAGGAGTGGGTGAATCCCACGTGGTGGTCGCTGGGGCACTGAGATGGTCTGTGAGCAGGGTAGGAGGAGGGAGTTTGGACTGCAGAGCTGCAGAGCAGCCACAAGACCAGCTAATCAGTAGCATGCATCTGAGTGCAAATCACAGTCTCTCCATCTCTGCTCCTGTGCCAATGTGTTGTCTAAATCGTTAATACTTAAAGAGAGGTGCAGCAGCTGGTGGTTAAACAGAGCCACGTTAAGCAGCGGCGTATGGGAGCCAGGTGGGCTCAGAGAAACGAGGCAGCCAGGGGCTCTGAGCAGAGCCCTTCACCCCATGCACCAAAGCTGCAGGTCGGGGTGCCGTCCCTCTGCATGGAGCTGGGAGCACAGCCCAGAGCTGGGCAGGGAGCACTGCTTCCAGCACTCATCGGCTGGGGAGATTTGTGCCCCATCTTTCAGGAATTGATCAGGTTTAGGAAGGAGGTGGTGTCACTCCCTCCGTGACTCAGTGTCTCCTTGGTTGGGGTCGGCATCGATTCTGACTCATAAATATGCAAGCTGCTAATGCAGGAGATGGGCAGAGCTGCTCTGTTATTATTGTGGCAGGGAATTCTCAGGCCATGTTTGAAGTTTAAACCATTGCCATCTTCTTTGCCTTCACTTCTGTCTCTCAGATGTCTGGTTGCTCCCTCAAGGAGGTAACATTTCACTTTGTTGGATCTACTTCATTCCATGCAGGGGGGAAAAAAAAACAAACCAAACAAAATTGTCCTCACATTAATTAGGCTCCGAATGAGAAAGTAATTTCTGTAATGGCTTTCTTGGTGGCAGTCTTGGGGGAGATGACTTTTGTTTTCCTGCACTTGGCAAGAAAGTCGCTGCTATCTTTTCTCCCTTTAATTGCTCTCCTGCCCCATTTGTGCCCCGTTGTTGTGGGGTTGAGCCTTCCTGCTGCTGAGGATGAGCTGTTCCTCTTCCACAAGTGGAAAAAACTGAATTGTGCCTTCATGGCTGAGAAGCTTTGAGCTGTCTCTGCCTTCCCCTATCGGTGCTGCAGAGCGCCAAACGATCCCGCTGTATTTATAAATAAAACATGTCTTCCAGTAGCGACAGAGCTGGGAAGTGATTCAGGGTTTGTGCTTTAGGTACAATGTGCTGCTAAATAGGAACCTCAGAAGAAGCCAGTGCCCCCTCCCACGTTTTAAGGAATTAAAATGTTTTCATTTTCCAGTGGTAGAACCAAAACATTTCCATAGCTTTGAGCCTCGCCTTGAAGTCGCGTTCTCCAGCCTTTCTTTGCTTAAAAAAAATAAATTACTTTCCCCATTTCTGTAATTCTTCATGGAGTTTTAAATTGAAGGCTTTTTCCTTGAAAATAGAGGAATGACAAAGACTCATTCTCTTGTCTCTTTCACTGTATATATCTGGAAAGAAGGCTGCAGCTGGAGATGAAGCTCCTGTTTTTGTGCCTCTCGCAGACAGTCCTGGTTGTCTCTCCTGGAACCAGCATCATTTGTGCCCTGTTCGACTCAGAAAAGGGTCCTTTGGGCCCCATCTAGAAAAGGAATGGCCTCAAGTTGTGCCATGCGAGGTTCAGGTTGAATGTTAGCAAAAACTTCTCCAAAGAGCAATGGTGTGTTGGCACAGCTGCCCAGGGAGGTGGTGAGGTCCCCATCCCTGGAGGTGTTAAGAACCATGGGGCTGTGACACTGAGGGCTGTGGTAGGTGGGCAAGGTGGGGTGGTTGGGGTTGGATTTGGGGGTCTGAGGGGTCTTTCCCAACCTGAATAATCCTGTTATTTGTGAGCCCTGCTGTCCTGTGCCCACCACCCCACTCACATCTTGGCCCATCTGCAGCAGGGCTGGCTCAGTGGGTGCTGTTTGGAAACCTCTGGGGCTGAGGTTTGAATTTCTGTCTGCCCTGAGTGATGTACCAGAACACCAGCTCCATCAGCACTGCTTTTTCTTTCTCCTCCTTTCCCAATTTGCCTGTCTTTTCTTTCTTTAATAAAGTTTAATGGGCCCTGACTGCTGACAGCGTGTGGAGTAATGATGCACAGACGTTCTCTTCATTATTATTTTTAGGAAGCTCTTAAAATGGCACCAAGGAACTAAAAGCAATCTCAGATAACTTTTATCAAGTCTCTCCCTTCCTTTTCACACAAAGAAGGGCAACAAAGTAGGTGAAGGGGCTGGAACACGAGTGTGGGTGAACAGTGATGCAGTGGCACAGCTGCTCAGGGAAGTGGGGTTGTCCCCATCCTGGAGAACCACGGGGATGTGGCACTGAGGACTGTGGCTATTGTGCATGGTGGAGTGGGCTGGGGTTGGACATGGGAATCCCAGAGGTCTCTTCCAGTCTGCCTGATTCTATGTAAACTTTTGCTTGTCTTTATTTTGAAGGCAAACGGTGCACCCACAGCAGAACCCGGTGTTGACGGAGGTGAAGATGGAGCTGAGCTGCCTGAACCCAACGCTTGCCCTCTCCTGTAGGCCTCACTGTGGACGTTGCCAATGGGGACTTCCATGATGCCAGCCCTGCTTCTGGTTTGGCATGGTGAAGTTTGCAGTGAGCCCACTGGTCATCATGCCCTGCACTGTGGGCAATGCAGCAGGGCCAACAGCAGTGCAAGCTCTGGGTGGGAGAACACCCACAGCTGGCTGCCCAAATCAGCTAAAAGCTTTCCAATTACTCGATCTCATCAAGCTCTGCAGATTCTCCTCCCACGTGCACACCTTGTCATCTCCTGCACAAACAGGGGCCTGCATTGTGCCTTCTTCCTGGAAGTTTCGAGCATCTGGCTGTGGTGATGGTGTCACAGTGAGTCAGGCTGAGAGCTCTGCCCCAGTCCTGCTGCTTCCCTGGGATGGACAATTGCCCTCCGAGGCCTGGCTGATGAGAAAAATCAAATTACCTGACATTTCTAGAGCAATTAGATCTTTAAAGTGAACAAAAGCTCACTCTAGATAAGTAGGAGTCTGTGCATTTTTATGAAATGCTTTAAATCTGACCCCTGTTTTGCTGAAGAAATGAAGGATTCCTAAAAGTTCCCTCTTCAGTCATGGATTTAAAAGCAATTCATGCCTGTTAATATCAGCCTGTTCCCTTGGTTATTACTCTTTTGTTCAGTGCTCCTTTGCTGCTGGGCTCTTCATGTGCATGTAGTATAGGCTCTTACAAATGGCTGCAGTATGAAGATAAATGAGATCGGGTGCTGGAATACTCTAACAGGAGATTGGAAATCAATCCTTGACTTTCTTTCTAAATGAATATCATCCAGCAGAGCACTGTTCCCCTACTGCTTTTCCAGCTAACACTCTATGGCACGTTGCTGGGAAAGTCCTTCCAACTGTTCCTCCATTATGTGTCTACTCTTGGGTAAATGAAAGCAAAGCCTTTGGGTGACACAGATTGCAGGAAGAGAAATGCCTGGACATGAGTTTCACAGCATTGGTGTTGAAGAGAGCAAGGGATGAGCTTCCTGTCCACTGAGTGATGCTCCTGGTTCTTAAACCTGGTCACCGAGCCCATTCTGCCATCCATAGGAAGCCTGCATGGGATTTAAGGGAAGGGTTCAGCCCAGGAAAACATGACCCAGCCCCATCCCACTGTGACTGAACACACTCAGCACTGTGCACATCGCTTCTATTTTCAAGTTCTCCTTTCCCTTTGTCAAGACTCTCTTGGTTGTGTTCTGTAGCTCTGGTTGGGATGTTGTCCTAAAGCTGCACCAGTTGACGTCTGTTCACTTGGCTCAAAGAGGGCAAGAAGGGCTCAGTGCATGGTGCTCAGTCTGCTCTGTGTGTGTTGCTTTTATTGGTTTGTTGTTCTCCCCCTCTCCCTCTCTTACAACTTTTATGTAGTGTTTTACTACTGGAAACAATAAAGCTTTGGCTCTGGAACAACTGTTTACCATTCTTGAGACAGGAAAGCACTTTTCCCATTCCCAGGTTGCAGATGCTCTCCAAATCCTTCGGCTGGCTCCAGCGGGGAAAGAAAACAGCCCAGCCATGGAACAGTGGTTCACACAGCAGGAGCGTAATTGAATTCTGCATTGAAAAGTTGTGCTTCGTTGTATTGCCACTCTTTGGTGCCTTGGCACAGGTCTGCTCCTCAGCCCCTCTGAGAAAAAGGTTTACCATGTCATCACTGAGCATAAACCAGCACTGGATGTCACCCCGTACCTTGGCCTCCCCAAGCTTGTCACTCGCTCTGCTTTGACACTCAGCTCAAGGTAGTGTTCTCTGCATTGCTCACTGGGCATGCACAGCCCTGGCTGCTCCATCTTCCCTTCCACCCTGAGTTCAGCTTCAAGGTTTCACATGTCTTCTCCATCTGTTTGGCTTCTCCTGTTCTAAAAGCACCTCGAGGGTTGCTGTTGGGATTGTTCTGCTGGGGAAGCTATTAGTCCAAGGATGGAGAACTCCCAGAACCCACCATCTCTTGTGCCATCCTGTCCATGCTCTGCTTGCCATGACAACAACCAGCATCTGAGAACATCAGCTGTGGGATCTCAGAGCCGAAAGCATTGGGTGCGAGCTGCCAGGTTTGGGTTTGCTTTGTGCAGCTACAGACTGAAAGGAAAGGGAACTCCTCCTATGTAGGAGCTGTGTGCCATGGTTCAGCACACCAGGGCACAAAATGCCACTGGTACTCAGACAGTGTTTTTCATGGGAGCGACGGGAGAAAAGGTTGGAAGCTGTCTGGAAGGGCTGCTCCTGCAATCAGATAACAAGCCTTTCAGCAGGTGCAAGATGCCAGGTGATGGGTAAGTATCTTGCAGGAGGCTCCTCACTACAGCTGTTGATTCGCATTCATCCCTGACCACGGGCTGATTAGCAGTACGTTCAGGTAGCACTGAGATGCTTGAGAGACAGAAGATGATATTGCAGTGTACACCCACAGCAGCCCGGAGGTGGGAGCACGACGTGTGCTGCCTGCCATCACCCAGGCAGCCCCACACCCAAACCCTTGCTCTGCACCTTCACACTGCAGAAGAAATTCCTCTGACTGCCTTCATAGCAGAGAACCAGAGCCAGCCCAGCTGTGTGACACCAAGGTTCCGTGCTTTCGTTTGAAGGCACTCGCATTACATTTCTTTTCCTTCTTCCAATCCCTGACTGTAAAACCCAGCCATGCAGCAGATAGGCAGCACCTCTGTCCCTTCCCACTCTCATCCCTGGGCTGGAGCTTTGCTGCTGCAGCAGCTCTGGGCGATCCTCACTCCTCCTTGCACGCAGTTACAGACCTCTGCCCCATCCTGCTGGAGCAACCTGCTCAACAGGAGCTGCTGCTGCCTCTGGGCTGGGTTTGCACCGTGGCCATTCTCATGCTGCCTCAGAGGATGGAAAAATAAACCAAGAAATGCAAACAAGGGCTGTAAATCTTTCTGGCTGCATCTAGGCGATATCTGTTTAATTAGCATCACCAAGCCACCTTGATGTAGTAAGTGCTAAGTAAGAAACTCACTACATTTTCCCATTTTGATAGCAGATGACTTGTGAGCTGTTCAGATTCCCACCTTGTGGCTGTTTTTTCTCCTGCACTCCCCATAATTGCTGTTTGCTATGCAAGGAATGAGCTGCTGGGCTCATCAAATGCCTCTGCACCAGAAGGAGCTGCCCCAGCCCTCTGCACACCTGGGTGTGCAGGACCTGAGGGGCTGCAAAGCTCTTTTAGTATACCCAGGACCCCACTATAGTCAATGCGGTGCTCTCAGGGCTGGTGCTGAGCACAGCTGCTTTCTATTCCCCTCTTACCACTGTGCTGTGGCTTTGGGTTGTTACCCGTGGGACAAATAAAAACACCTTTAAGAGGATTTGGGTTCTTATCTCACCCCTGCATATTGCAGAACATGGATCTTTATAATGCTGATGATGCCTTGAGTTATGGGATGCTTGGCCTCGACCTGCCGGGGCTCCCAGCATCACATCCCACTGCTCCATGCTGACCTATCACTGCAGGAGGCAGAGGGATTAGGATGATGGAGAGCTCTGAGAGGATAAACAATAATGATGCTACATCGGCGCCGCCCAAACAATGCCTCTCTCTTTCATGTTTTCTTTTTCTGCTCGTTTGCCATTCGAGTGTAATAAGATCAGCGCGGATAATTTGTGTATTCATACAGAGCATCATTTTCCCTCCTGTGCCTCACCAGCTGCACTGCAGTCGCAAAGGCAAATGCGCACTTGCTTTTGCATGGTTATGAATGGGTGCATCTGTTTCTCAAAGGCAGGGAGAGGAGGGTGAGAGGGCTGGAAAGGGAAGGCAGAAGTGACTTGTAGCCTATCTCAGTGCCTCTGCAAAGTGGGAAGCATACAGGACTCAGGTTTTTGCAGCAGGCTCCACGCCCCATATCGGTGAATTTGGTGCCAGTTCTGCTCTCACCGTGCTGCCTTGTATCCACTCCATGCACAGCTTTGGGAAGAGCTGGGCTCTGACCTCTTCAGGCACCAGCAGCTGTGTTCCCAGGTCCACATACCCCAGGCTCTGCCCCAGGGTCCTTGCAGCATCCCCAGCGCTGCAGGAGTAGAAGCAGGTTGTGAAGCAGCAGGCCTGATTTACTGGGCTTGCCTCCCCTCCCTGCTTTTCCTTTTCTGAGATGTCCACTGCAAAAGGGAGGGAGGGGAATGGGGTTAATTTGCTGCTGTTATCTGGTGCCTCCAGCTGGGAGCCACACTGACAGCCCCAGGCTGATCAAACACTCTGACGGTCAGCATTCAGCATCCCATCTACACAGCCATAAATCACATAGGTGCTACTCCCCACATCCCAGCAATGATGCATATGTGCACCCCCTCCTCCTGGTGCTGTGTTCCCACCTTCACTGTCTGTGCCCCTTGGCATCAGCACCTGGTGGCTGCCATGCAAACAACGCTCTTCCTTTGAGCTAGGAGTTTTGGTTTTCTTCCTCTCTCCCACTAAGATCAGGTCGGTTTGTCTCCGCTTCTCATACACAAGTCCAGAAGTTTCCAGGTACTGAGATTGCCTTGAGGTGAAGTACCATGCGTGCCAGCGAAAGCGTGGGCTGCAGGTTCACTAAAGCCACACGGAGCTCCCAGCTGCCCTCCAGCCAGCGTTCTTGACATGTTTGTTTAAAGTCTTGAAGCATCCCCCACTTTAATAGCTCGGGCCATTAAAGCAGAGGGATGCTAACTGGCAGGCTTTGAAGGATGCTCGGAGCAGGTGGGTGGGAGATGCTGTAGCTGAGGCCAAATCTCTCTGCTCCGTGCTGCAGCACCAGGGCTGCTCTTCCTTTGCTGCTGGGACGCTGTGCAGCCCAACGTGCTGGGGAGTGGGGTTCCTCCGCCTCTGAGATGCTCAGAGCACAGCACTGCTTTCCCCTACAGGAATTGCATTTTCACGCCTTTTCTTTGCTTTCCAACTTCTTCTAATCAAGAAGAACAGAGAAGCCAAGCAGATGTATTTGGTTTGGTTGAACAGAGCCCTGAGATTTCAGACAGTGGGACTGGAGAAGCACTCCTGTCTACATGGCAGCACTGCTCCCTGCAGCAGCTGAGCACTTCAAGCTGTGCTCACACATTTAATCCCAAGAGCCTTCCACATGAATCTGCGTGTATCTCACAGGCTTGCAGATAAGTCCTTGCTATTTGCAAAGCATGCATTGGTGGCCAGGCTGCAAGTTGCATCTGGAAGTGGACCAACTTGCTGTGTTCCAAGTTTTTGCCCAGTTTTGTCAGTGTTTGGAAGAACCCAGGAGGAATACAGTAGGGCATCTATCTATGATGTGATGGAAATTGCAGCAATACCAACAGGGTGGCACAATCCTAAGCTACAGCAAATGAGAACAAGCAGCAACAGAGCACCCATAGATGTAGAAATAAAAGAAGAAAATCCACTTACCTTTGGAAGGTCTCTAGCAGACAGGGATACCCTCACCTCCACTGCCAGACCTTAAATGAGGTCTGGGAAGGGGGGGGGGGGGCGCATCCTGGCTTTATCCCTTCTGAATTGCAAACACCTGAGCTCCCCTGGGTTGGCCCTGCCTTCTCACAGGTGCTCAATCACTACTTCCAGCCGTGACTTAGCATTTCCACTACAGGTGCATTAGGAAGCACTCAGGGATGCTCTGGAAATTAGGAATCAGGAATCAAGTAATCGAATCTCACTCCTCCCTTCCTGTAAAATCAAATCACTGAATCATAGGACACAGGGCAAGATCTCAGGAAGAGCTACCCACACATATGGGGCTGTGCTGGCCCCGTCCCCAGCTGGGTGTTCCCATGATGTGATCAGAAAAGCTTCATTGGGATGCAAATGGATGTAAATTCATGTCAACATATGTCCCAGTGCAGGTAGCGACTTGTACCCAAATTATGCAAATGTTCTAATCCAATAATGCTAATGTCATGATTAGCCAGCAACACGATGTTCATTGTATGGTTCCCTGGCTCTTACGCCCATCACTGTCAGTGTGATTACACCCAGCAGAGACCCGTGATGTCTGAGAGTGGTGCTGTCCTGGGGGTGCTGGGAAGGAAATGGTCCCTGGGAATGTGCTCTCCGAGAGCCCCTTCCACCCCCAGGGAGGCTGGGAGGCTCGGAAGAAGCCCTCAGAGCATCAGCAAGAGCATTTCAAAACACCCATGCTGTGATCGGATGAGCAGGACTAGCAGGGCCATCTAGTGACTCCTCTGTCTGCTTAATGACCTGGGAGGTGCCTCCCAGATGGCTTCGTTAGAAGAAATGGCTGAAACCCGCCCGCTTCTCCCTCCATCATCCCACCCACGGGACCCTGCAGGTATGGGGCTGAGCCAGGAGGGAGACCTGCAGCATGCAGCACAACTCAGCACAGAGCTCTGAGTCTGTGACGGGCACCTTCAGCACTAACCAGGGGCCCAGGTTGGATCGCTTCTGGCAGGATATCAGCCTGACGTGTGGGTGGGAGAAGGGCTGCTATAATGCTCCATAATGCAGCCCAATTGCTCTTTAATTCTGACAAACTGAGATGTTGTCTCACGAATCCCCGGAGCTCAGGACGCTGCTGGTGATGGGTGGCCTTTCCCTCTGCTGGCATCCAGCTCCCTGCCCAAAATGCACGACGCCCGAAATGCCTCCTCCCACCGAAATGCCAGCAGAAAGTCTATCAATTTCCATGGTAACGGGGCCAGGCCCTAAATGCTGATGTTAACTCTGCTCCTGGACGTGAACTGAGCCCGACACACAGCTCCTGCTGAGGCCCCGCTGCAGGATGGATGGCAGCTCTGCTCCCCATCACCTGGTCCTGCTGGGAGAGGCAAACAAACCAGCACAGAGGCGAGCCGGCTGGATAACATCAGAGGATGCTGACTCCAGCTCAGAAAGGCACTGGGAGCAGATAACATTAGCCTAATATGAGTTGATGCAGCACAGAGCTCTCCCTTCCCTTGGCAGCAAGGGATCGGCGGTGCAGCAGGTGGTGGCTGTGCCTGCAGGTAGCAAAGTGCTGGCACAGCTCCGTGCCTGACCCCGAACCCCGGTGTGCCGCTGCATCCCGAGCCCATGGAGCGAACCAGGCACTGCTGCCCTGCATCCCCACAACCTGGTGCTTTGAAAATCACAAAACGAAACGCCGACTATTTTGGGATTCGCATGGAAATGGCAACATATGCTGTGCGTTCAGCATCACTCCCTGCCCAAAGTCGGGCTGTTTGGGGCCCATCCCAAATGGCTCTGGATACAGCCAGGGAGCAGCCACCCCTGCTCCTCCAGAAGCTGTGACACCAAACAGGATGGAGTCTCTCAGCACAATTCAGCCCCATTTCCCAGTCGTCATTACCATCCTCACTTTGTTTAGCTCACACAGGGGATGTTGGAGCAGGTTGGATGTGACACACGCTTCCCTGGAGCCGAGGGCAGGACCTCTCACTGCTGCTGCTGTTGCTGTGGGGCACGCATTGCCAATCAATTAAGCCCCCTCTGCAATCATTTGAAGAAAGCCAAACATGTTTTCTGTCTATTAGCAGGGCAGGCTGAGGACAAGGCAAGCCCTGAATACCCCAAGGTCACAAAGGGGCTGGGGTCCTGGTGTCCTCTGCTCCTCCCATCTCAAGCAGGCAACCTGTAACGCCTGCTGTGCCTTCAGTCAGGCCTGAAACTGGTGGGGCAAGAGCAGAAGGGATGCCTGAGCTGTGCAGGATGGGGCTGCCCCGTGTCACAGCTCTGGGTTCCAGCAGAGGTTTGGTTTTGAGCTGACGGAGTATGAAATTACCACGGGGTCGGTTGTTGAGTCTCTGATAAGCGATGGAGATGTGCTGCCGCATCGCCGCGCTTTCCATTTGGAAAGGAACGGATTAAGCAGGAATCAGCTCTCAATTTTGCCGACTTAAACCTGGAGTTTGACAGCAGAATTGGATGCTTAGCGATTGCTACAGCTTTGGCTGAAGTGTGCGCTGAGGGCAGGCTGGATTTTCGGGTGCGTGTTTCATTTACGTGCTGCCTCATCCCGTTTGTGCAGCACTGCAGAGCTGTGTGGCGCAGGGAGAGGATGGGATGTGTGTATGCCACGCTTCTGTCCCTTGCTCAGAACACAGAAATTAAGCCGAAGCCCATCCCAGGGCAGGATCCATCCCTGTGCCAGCATTGGAGCTGGAGCAGCTCCTGCTTTTGCCCTTCTCAGGGAGGGGTGAGGGATCACAGCAAGTCACATTCCAGGGCATTAGACAGACGGTGGGAATTAAAGGCTTTACCTGGCAGCCGGCTTTGTATCCCCGAGCCCTGCAGTTGTCTCCCAGCCTGCTGCTATTTCTGTCCCATTACCTGCTGGCCATCACATGAGCCCACATGTGAGAGCCTGCGGGGCTGCGCGGCCCCGGCGGGGTGAGCAGGTGGGAAGGGGCGGCTTAGCAAAGACAATCTGCTTTGGTTTGTCAAGTGGGGACTCATTAAAAGAGGAGGAAAATCTCCAGCTTGTTTTAGGAGGACATGACAGAGACTGGAAACTCCCACCTGGGCTGTTAGCCTTGTTTTCGTTTCTTTCCATCTCTGCGTCTGGGGACGGAGCTGCCCATGGGGCCGACCCTGTCCTGGCAGCAGGGAGCTCTGCCAGCCCCGAGGGCTGCCTTTGCTTTTCCCTCACTGATCCCCACACGCAGCCTGCCTGTATGGCTGCACCCCGAGGGGCTGAGCGTCACCCATCCGTGCTGCTGGGGCTGCAGAGCTCAGGGCCTCACCCCAACCCCACAGCCTCTATTCCCTGACTTGGCAAAGCAATCCTTCCCTGTTTGAGTCTTAAGCTACTGGAGAAAACATTTGAAATAATGATGCTCGTGTAATGGCAGTAACGACATTAGGCGCTCGGATGTAACTCGATTTTATTTATTTATTTATGTGCCCTTTATTTAAGAGGGAATTTGCTGCTATTTTCTGGGCTTCAGGCCCAATTTTCTCTTCTTGCTGCCTGCACCGCATCCTGGAGGCTGCTCCCAAAGATGGAGACTGAGTGTGGGAGCACCTCCAGGCCGGGCAGCACAGAGATTCCGCCCCTCACCCTCACCACCACCTGGCTGCACTGTGTCCAGGTGCAGGGCAATGACAAGTTTGGATGCTTCTGGAGAAACGTTTTTCTTCCAGGAGAGGAACGAATGAGGGGAGTTTGCCGAGTGTCAGAGCGTTATGAGTCAGGGAAGTCCATTAACATTTACCAAAACCTGAATGAGAAATGGAATTTTTCATTAGACAAAGAGGTGGTGCGTCACTTTGCTGGGTTGGGGGGAAGATCTCAAAAGAACAAAGCTTTATTTTTAGGAGACATCTGCATGCCAGGCTGAAGGAGGCAGCAATTCTGTGCACAATGCCATGGGCTCTGGACACTGTTGGGTCACCTGGCGGTGCTGCCCATGGTTAGCATGACATGGCCGTGACACCTGGCTTGTCCCAACGTCACATCGGAGCCAGCATTGAGCTGCAGCACTGGAGCTGCCCTATCACACGCAGGGGGAGCTTTTTGCACCACGCTCTCGTAGCTGTTCTTTTCCAACACTCCTTGCTCAAAAATCCACTCCTGGCATCGCGTGGAAGCGCAGATGTACCGACGGAGCACAGGAGCTGAGGTGGAAGCACCAGTTGGAGGCAGCTCTGCCGGCATGCTGCAGCGTTCTCTTGCTGCTGCCCCACTGGGCAGCCTGTCCATGCCCCTGTCCCATCCCTGCCCATGTCCGTGTCCCTGTCCCTACCCAGGGAGCATGGGGACATCACACCACGATGCTTTTCCCTCTACCTCGCTCTGTGCCACAAGCATCCGAGCGCCACGTGTTGCTCCATCCCCTGGTGCAGGCATTTCTGCATCTCTGCACAGAGAGGGCTGAGCGCCCAGCACGTGGCACAGCACCTCCTGGGCACGGCCGTGGGGCACAGGGACAACGCGGTCCCCTGAAGCCGGGTCAGCTCCATCCCAACCCACAGCTGTGGGGATGCAGCACGGCGGGGACGGGGCTCCTCGTGATGCGCTGTGACCTTCCTTCTTTCGAGGGGCTCGGGAAACAGGGTGTGCTGCAACCGGGAGCCAAAGGAATCGGCGAGGGCTCTCAGCCCCCCGGGGCCGTGCTGGGGAAGGGGCAGCGAGCAGATGCCCATCCCAGAGTCAAGGTCCGGCCACAGCCCTCATTCCTCCGCTGCCGGTGCCGCTTTGTTGCTAGCTGGTGACATCACCCAGAGCCCACCCCCTGCCTCCTAGCCGTCGCTCCGTCTCGCTCACTCCTTCGCAGGCAGAGCTGGCAGGATCGGGGCTGTGCGAGCGCCGGGGCGAGCGGCAGCAGCATGCGTGCGGCGGCCGAGGCTGAGGGCACGAGAACCACGTAGGAGCCCGGCGGAGCCCGTGCCCACCGCCACCACCGTCGTGGCCTCCTCGCTTCTCCGGGGACGCCGGGACAGCCGCATGCATGACACTCCGAAAAGGAGAGAAAACGACCATAAGTATCCAGGAGCACATGGCTATCGACGTCTGCCCCGGCCCCATCAAACCCATCAAGCAGATTTCCGACTACTTCCCCCGCTTCCCCCGCGGGCTCCCCGCTGCCGTCGGCCGCAGCGGTACGTTGCGTCCTGCGGTCAGTCAGCCTTCGGTCGGCCCCACCGAGACGCCCCGTGAGGATGACGAGGATGTGGACCAGCTCTTTGGGGCGTATGGCACAACGCCCGCCCCGCAGCCAGCCAAGTGCCCTCCAGCCGAGGAGGCGGTGGACCCGGAGGGCTACGAGTCCGACGACTGCAGTGAGTCGCCAAGTTGGCGCGGGGACTTTGCGGGGTGCGGGTCTGCGGGTCGGTCCCCATCTCGCTGCCCTTCCTGGGTGCCGACTGCCTGTCATGGCATTGCACCGCAGCGGTGACAAACCCTGTGCTGTCGCCGTGGTGCTGCCCCTTGGGGGGGAGGGGGGGGGCCCTAGGAGCATCCCTGCCGCAGCCAGGCTGGGCGCTGGACCCAAACTGGGGAAGTCTCCCGAGAGCCACCAGTTGCTGCGTTTGCCGTTGCGGTCGCTTCCCTGCCTCGGCCCCGCTCGGCTCCTTGCCCTCTCCGGTGGCTGCTGGCTGGGCTTGGACCCTTCGCTTCATCCCTGAGGGATGCTCAGCCGGTGATGGGCATTGCCCGGCTTGGAATGGCACCCACCGGGAATCGCTGCCTCCAACCTCTGCAAACTCTGCTCACCATTCCTCACCCACTGACACAGATCTGCATCACAGGGGCTGGGGGCATCCGAGCCCGGCTCCAGCAGATGCAGGTGTTTGCAGCTCGGTTTAACCCCTCCCCACCCAAAACGTCCTTCCCACCCGGCTCAGCTTGCAGGCTGCAGAGCAGCTGCTGTCTGGCTCTGCCAGCCGTGGCAGTTGAGGTAGCATCACTGCCCTCCAGCTCAGATACAAACCAAGGTCTCCGCTCAGCCCATCCCTTAGGAGCCAGATCCTGCCCGGGGCTGAGCACAAAGTTTGCATCCCGGAGGTGATGGGGAAAGCAGGCGGTGCTGCTGAGAGGTGCAGCGTGCCCATCTATAGGGAAGGGGCAGGCTGAGCTCCCACGGAGCAGAGCTGTTTACGGCCCCGTGCCAGGCAGGTGCTGGCTTTTCCTGTGCCAAATGTTCCAGCCCCACCTGGGCATTTCTCCCGGCGCTGGGTGGCTGCCAGTTGGGTCCTGAGCACTGCCCCAGGCTGTGAGCTGCTGTGCCCTGTGCTGCCTGCGGCCAGGGGATGCTGGGCTATGGGTGTGAGCCCCACGCAGGCACTGCCTCCTTCCCAGCCCAGAGCAGGGGTCGTGTCACCCTGTGAGGAGGAGGAGAGCAGCTATGTGCCCAGGGAGCTATTCCCCACTAAGCCATGTTTGTCCCAGCCAGGCAGTTAGCAACGACTTTAACCGGATTTAGGTTATTTGCTGCTCTAATTATCAGATTGCCTTGGCTCGTGCTGGCAATAGGAATGGGGGCAGTCGGGCTGTAGGGCAGAGGTGTGCATGGGAGCTGATGTGCTCAGGGCCACGTCGCTTCCACCAACACCCGTGGGTGCTGCCATCCATGCGCCGGTGGTGCTGGAAGCCGTGGGCTGTGTGCCGGGTGCCAGTACTGGGAGCAGCATTCCCTGCAGTGTAACAGGTGTCAGCAGCACTGCTGGGCTCCTTGGTCAGATGTGCTGGGTCCTCCCCTGGCATGGCAGGCTCTCAGCCAGGGGACAGAGCAGAGTGACTCTGGCTGCTATTAGGACACAAATGTATGGGGTGAGCCTATCCCTCCTCTGGGGTCAGCAGCCATCCACAAAACCAGCCGAGGGCTTGCTGGCCCCGTTTCACCGCCAGGGAGCTGGCTGGGGATTTGTGATGGTCTGAGGCTCAGCTGGGCTGGGGAGTGTCTTGCAGTCCCCCACATCCTCAGTGGGTGATTCAGGGCTGCATTAGTCATCTGCACTGCGCATTCCCTGGGACCCATCCCAATGTGGATGGCAGGCTTTTGGTGGTGGTATAGGCACCATCCCTGGTGGGGGTGTGGGGATGGCAGTGCTGGGGCTGGGACAGCACCCATGGGCCGCCCACTGCAGTGCCCAGGTGACACCTCTGTGGGTGTCTTGAGTGCTCACATCTCCACCTTGGCCTCTGCTTTGGTGCAGCTAGGCTGGGATGTGCCCAGTATCATTCTTTAGGGATGCTCCCTGCATCACTCCATAGAGATGCTTCCTCCCAGTGCAGCCCCACGGAGGTATGGGTTTTTTCCCATCTCCTGTGGGTGTCCCTTTCTGAGCACAGAAGTCACAGTGCTGGGAGGATTCGAGCTGCCTCTGGTTGGGGAGATGCAGCATTTATCCAGGTTTCCCTACAAGTATTTCTGCCTGGTGTTACCTCCACAGCTCCAAGCCACAGCCGCTGTCCCTTCCCATCCCTTTGCCCATCCACCAGCTGCCAGCCATGGCTCCCACCCCACGGAAGTGAGGGAGCTCAGTCTGCAGCTCATGGCTGGGATCGGGGCACTGGGATTATTTAGGAAGGCTCTTCTTCATCACAAAGTTATAATTAGGGAGTCAAAGTGATAACGTGGGTATTAATTACTACTGGCTGCTTAAGGACAGGCAGGATAATGATGGTGTTGTGGGGTACCCAGCGGACAGGGGAAGCAGGGGATGCGTGGAAGGGAGACACACATTGTGGGGATGGGGATATTTACATCTGATCACAACTCCTTCACACATTTATCACACTTTTGAATCATCTTTTCGATCTGGAGAAGGGCAAAAGAAGTAAGGGGTCTTGCTCAGCAAAGTGAACCTACCCCCACCTGGATCGGCCCAAATCGCCCCATGCTGACGGCACATGCGCGGTGTCATCCCCAGCATGGGGACAAATGGGGCTCTGGTCAGCATCCATCCTCCAGGGGAGGGCCAGTGCCAGCACCAGGGGCTTTCCGTATCTTTCATCTCTGTATTTAACACTGAGAACAGTTTATATATATATATTTTTTTTTTTTTTTTTTTTTGGGGGGGGGGGGTGTTATTAATTGCAATACTGTATTTCATTAAAGGGAGAGAGAGGGAGAGATTTGAAGGCCATCTCCAAATTGAAATTGCTGAAAGTCTAATTGCTGCTGACATCAGGGACCATTTAGTGCTGTAAAACATAATTGCATCTCTGAACTGTTCTGAGCAGATAAGTGTTCCTCTGAACACTCCTCCTGGAGAAGACAGAGGAGCTGATGAGCATCCATCAAACAGCTCCAGGAAGGAGCAGCTCCCCGTGCCGGAGCGAGCCAGGGATGAAGAAATATCGATTGCTGTCAATTTGGGGGAAAAAAAACCACCCCACCATGTGGGCTGTTGGCCAGGGTTGAAGCCAGAGGCTGTCAGAACCCACCAGCCATGGTGATCTCCATAGCTGCCCGGCTTGGAAATGGCACAAATCCTCTCTGTTCTTCCTGCGGAGTCATTTGCTGACATTTTGCATGGGGCTGTAAGCGCACAGAATCACTCGCTGCCTTTCAGGACCTTTAAAGTGATCTCTGTCATGGAAGGAAATGAAAGCAATGGAAGAATGGGGTCCGATCTTTTATAGCACATTAAAAAATACCCGGTTTGAAGGTTACTGAACCTGCGACTTCTGTAAGGGAGCCCTAATCCAGACAATCCCCTGCCGTCTCTTTACCGCTCCGCTCTGATCTCCCTGGCACAAAATCCATGAGCAGATTATCTTGGGAGCACCGGCGCTGATAAGCAGAGGGACTTAAGGCCTTTGGGCTTCTTTTTAATTAGTCCTGTAGTGGGTTTTTGCACTTTTTCGCCGCGCGCCGCTTTGCTGGGCTTTCTAATGGCAGCGGCGATGCAGAAGGTTCCTCAGTTTTGGAAGGGAAAATGCCATCGCTGCCTTCCTCTGTGAGCTGTGCCCAAGTTTCTGTGCTGCTCTGGGGCCACCCGCGCCCAAAGGCCCATGGTGGAAGGTGCCACGTTCCATGCAAGTCAGATTTGATTCTCTTCCTAGCGCCGTTGGTGGCACCTTCTCATCCATCTCCCCCACTTCGTGGCTGGAAAGGAGGGTCGGAACCCGCTAATGAGTTCACAGCTCCTAATGGTTATTTTATCACTGGAGCAGAATAATCATAATAATAATGATACCTCCTGCCTACTGTCTGGTGAGCGCTAAGCTGCCTTTGTAATGCCTGACAAAGGCATTTATTTACATTATTTTTTTATTTGCAGTCTGTGTGATTAGAGGGCAGCATTCAGAATAGCCCAGCAGAGTTAAATGTGTCTGGTAACAGTGCTTCTTGCCTAATTGCTGCCCTTTTCTTTTTTAGCCACTTGCTCCCCTAATTAAAAGCACAATCCACTTCCATCTCAGCTGCGAGGATGGCTGGGAGGGGGAAAGCAATAACCACAATAACAGCAATGAAAGCAATAAAAGCAGACAGCTCGGTTCCTTGGGAATCAAAACTCACTTGCTCCTGCACCACCAATGCCCATCCTGCAGTGTGAAGCCACAGCCGTGCATCTGCTGCAGCACTGCATGGCTGGACATGGAGCTCCATTAGGATTTCCTGACCAAATCCAGTCTCCACACCAAGCCTTTAATTTTGTTTTATCAATTACCAAATCCAGCCATCCGAGCCTCTTTCTCTGATCAATCCCAGAGTGTGCTGGGGCTGGCTGAAGGGCAGGTAGGGACGGAGAGGCTGTGATTGTGGAGGGTTCATCTTCCATAAGCAAAAGGCTGGATCTGTAAAGTTTGACTTTGGCATAAGCCCATGATTTCTGTGGTGATATTTTGGGTGGTTCGGATGGACTGGGGGGTTGGGATGGTGACGGTTTGAGTGGTTTGATGGTTTGTTAGTTTGGGTAGCAATGGTGTGGATGGAGTGGGTTGTTTGATGGAGTGGGTGGTGAAGGTTAGATGGTTTGGGTGGTTTGTTGGTTTGGTTGGTGATGGTTTGGGTGGATTGGATGGTTTGCATGGTGATGGTTTGGGTGGCAACATTTTGGA
The DNA here is from genome assembly GCA_035772895.1 of Perdix hodgsoniae. Lineage (NCBI taxonomy): Eukaryota > Metazoa > Chordata > Aves > Galliformes > Phasianidae > Perdix > Perdix hodgsoniae. Next base: position 6,657,897 of record JAPSGF010000022.1, read on the forward strand.
TGGCAATAATTTGGATGTTTTGGATGGATCGGGTGGTGATGATTTGATGGTTTGGGTGGAAGCATCTCTTGGGCTGAACCCATGGGGAACTGAGGATTGTTGCGTGTTCAGCCTCAGCCTGCATCCCTGCCATCTTCCTGAGCCCTGCGGGTGAACTCCACTGATTTACGACTTACCTGAACTGGCAGCTAACGTGCCATGAAATTACTCCAGAGCAAAGGAGGTACACCACTCTGCCAGAAACCCCTCTGAATATTTGCTTTCCGCTGAAGGAAAAATATTTGCTCAGGAACAGTGATTTCTGTTTGATAGCAAGCAGACCTGCAGCTCACATGGGGCCGGGCTGGAAGATGGCTGTGAAATTGCAGCACAGAGCTTTCGGTCCCCTGCATGGCCACCACTCCCGCAGAGCTGCTCTGCAGAGGCTTTGCAATGGGAAGAAAACCCCCAATTTCCTGCCACACGCTTTGTGCAATTTACCTCCTGGGCAGCGAGCCCTGCCTCGGCGTTAAGCAAAATTGCTCTGTTTTTTTTTTTTTGCTTGTTGTTTGTTTGTTTATGGGGGGAAGCAGGGAGGTAGGTTGCTCTGGCTTTTTCATTTCTTCTGTTGGTGTGACTTGCTCAGTACAAAGGGAAAGAATTTCTCAAATCCATTTAAGTCCTGCTGCTGAGGTCCATGCGTTGCCCTCCTGGCTCTTCCCCTTGGACCAATGCACTGCTGCAGCCAGACTGCCAATGCTGTAAGGGGACACTGCTCTGTTTGAAAGCAGTTTTTTCATCTTAATCATAAAAGCATTTCCGTTCTCACTGGGCTTAACGTACAGTTTGGAACTGGGAGCAGATCCCATTGGCAGGTCGTTGGTTTGAAGGTGTCAGCGTGAAAATACGCACGAGGGGCATGGCAGCAGCTCTGCGGGATGTGCTGAGCATGTGTCCCCATGGTGACTTGGCCACACTGCCCAAATCTTCCCAGGAATGGGGAACAGCCCCCCAAGAGACCCTCTGCTTTGTCCCAGAGCTCGCTGGATGATGCTCTGCGTTCCTCCAGCACTTCCATTCACTCCTTTTGCACTTGTTGGGCGAGAAGCCAGGTCTTACTGAATGTCTCTGATGAATGATGCCCCATGTCTCTCTCACAGCTGCTCTGGGGACACTGGATTTCAGCTTGCTCTATGACCAAGAGAACAACGCCCTGCACTGCACCATCAACAAAGCCAAGGTACGTGTCAGCACCGGGTGAGTGAGGAGCAGAGCTGCCGTGGGCATTATGGGGCCATCAGAGCCCTGCTGAAAGCACGAGGCCCTTCCTCATGCCCACATCCCCTCCAGCCCCAACTCCACCCCATGCCCACATCCCC